>RYFJ01002168.1:0-108679 GCA_003991445.1 Oryza meyeriana var. granulata
CAATTTCTCCATCCCGGGACTGAGTAGCTAGGCCATGATCGAAGCTGTTTGTCCAATCCACTAATTAGCATGAAGTATGTTATAAAAGGTATGTTGCTTAGCTCGCTCATATCTCCACCCTTACTCTGTACTAAATTGGGTTTCGGCGTTGATGAAGTCTATAGGTCTTCGTTACCCATGCGACCGCATTGATAGAAGAATGATAATCGGTGGCCGGAAAATCAGAACTTGGTTCTGAGTTCTACAGTAAACAAGAACAAAACAAAGAACGGTGAGAAGAAACATAGGCAGATTGGATTCTACTGGATTACGAAGCATGGAAAACAAGTCGGATAGAAAGATTACCTCAGGACTGCCATTGCTGATGCATTGCGCGAGAGGAAGACAAACAAAAATCAACGTTTGAAGAGAGATTCGGGACGGTTTGCCTGAGTTCGCCGGAGTTTGTTGAGTCATCGGGAGTTGAAACAGAGGGCTCTGGTGATGTGAAGCGTAAAAGAAGAAAAGGCGAGGAAGGCGAAGGGTTTATAGAGGAAATGATGACCGGATCGGGAAATCGAGGCCGTTGCGTACTGTTTCAAACATGCTGAAGGAAAGTGGCACTGCCTTGGGCCGTCTCGGTGCTAAAGGAATCTGAAACCCAATGAGAGATTTCGAAGTCTTCATGAACAAATTGAGAAACATGTATAATACACATCAACTCCTATTTTATTTGGCCTATAAAGCATACCAATTATTCCAATGGTAATTACCTATGATGAGTGTAACATTGACCTGAAGCAATATGGCCATTGATGAAAAGCATGGTGAAAAGTTCTGTTATAATAGATGCAGGGACTTGCCATTCATGCATGGCATGCCAATGCCTATGTGTTATAGGAAGGGGAAGGATAGCTTATTCTTACGTTGAATGGTAGAGTGAGCGGGGGGCCAATAGTGCCATGACCATGTTTACAATAGTTGCCATATTGACATGACCTATTCACTTTGTGCTATTGCACAGGTTATAAAGTACCATAAAGCGTCGACAAGATCATGTAGAATGGATAAAGCTGTCATGCTCTCCACCCTCTTTTACCACTCCCCGTCCCAGAAAGAATCTATTTTTTAACTTTTCTGTAAATTTTGAATCATTCGATTCTTATTCAAAAAAATTTTTATATGCATTATTAATTGTATTATTATTTAAAATGGTTAAAACACGGATAGACTTTAGTATGACTGTTTAAAAAATTAGAAATTAAATTAAGACGGTACGGTCAAACATTAGGCACAGAAACCAAAAAATTACCTTATAGTGGGACAGAGCGAGTACATATGGCTGCAGCACCAAATTAAAGTGTTTAATTAATAAGCACTTCACCGACCAGGCTCTATAAAAAGGCACTGAGATCGAGCAGCAAGAGAGTTACCCCCCACACATGTCTACATTGCAAGCAAAAGTTCAATAAAGGAGCAAGGTATGTTTTCTAAAAACATTAGTAACTGCATAAGCAAACATACTAATAATACTTATGGTTGTTGATCTCTCCCTTTTTATGATCACACCCTATGCTTGGAAAAGGAGGAAATGAATATATTCCCAAAATTTAATTAGTAACTTTTGCTTATATTCAATGGATATTTTATGTATGGTGTCGATTAATTAAGCTTCAAACACATTTTATGGAAGATTTAACACCATGCCCAAGTAACTTTAAACTCTGTGAGATTGCTAAGAAAAATCCGTGAATCATCTGGACTGTGAAAACAACGACACACATGAGTGAAAGGCGGATGGATCTTCCATTCGTTGTATTTGAAGTTGATCTTGTAAACTGGGTGCCTAAAGGGTTTCGAGGTCCACGAACAATCATTAGGAACATCACCTGTCTTCTTCAAGAAGAGCTATGAGAAAAGGGCTCGTAAGGCTACCGAAGCTAGAAACTGTGTGGCCTTGTTTAAGATCAATGACTACAGCTGGCATGATTTGAATTGGAAAATTAGAGTCATAGAGGTTACTAAAGTATGCAAGGAAGTTGTGAAGAGTAGAGATGAGCGTGAGAAGATTTCTTATTTTTGCAACAAAACTGTACTAAGTTACTTGGAGGAGAACTGTGAACTGGAAGAAAAAGATAGTGAGTTGCAAGAGAAGCTAGATTGTTAAGATGAGAACAAGGATAAAGATAAATCATTGTTGAGAATTATGAATTAAATGCCACAAGTCTGTGCTTTTAGAAAAGGCAGCTTGCCAAGTTAAACAATAAGAGTGAACAAGCATATTGTAGTTCTTAAGTTAAATCCAAACATACACTATACATTTGGTTTGCTTGATTGTTGAGAACAAATTGCTCCTAGCTGTAAGGTTGTTAGATGTATTATGTATGGCTTCCCAAAAAAAAATGCAATCTGAACTTAATTACTATATGTGCGCTATGGGGCACCTTTCTTGTAAATGATTATATCAAATAATGGTAAAATGAAATAATGTAAAATTTAATTAGGGGTCGAGAGAGCACAGTGCAAGTTGTCTCTGAACGACAACAATATGCAATGAATCAATCGAGCAATTAAACATGCATGCTACACGTGTCCGAGTAACTGCTACGCCTAATTTTTTGCATGCGTGTATATATAGAAAGTGCAGAAAGTTTCTCTCTGACGTCCTTTTTGCTTTACGCGAGCATGTACAAAAGGGCAAGTTCGAAGTTCGTTTGTTTCCTGCTTGCTCTCTGCAATGCTGCATTTACATATGCAAATTCTTTTTGTATGCATGCATAGAGACAAGTGCAAGATAAATTTCTAGGCCGTGAATATCGCTGCAAATGTAAATACATCATGCTCTATAAATGTTGATCGGTCACCTCCTATAAATAGTATACAGCCTGCAGTTGCTCAGAATTCTTATCGCATGCTGCCGATGAGCCACTTCCTACAAACAGTAGCTATCATGTAGTATTCTGCATGCATGCTAAAAAGACTTATCAACAGGCCGTACGTGTGCTGGGAGGCTCTAAATAGTACCTATCATGTAGTTGTTAACGCCAAAATTTGGCACGGTTCGCGTTGGACTCGGTTAAGGAAGGAAATTATGTCAGCCGATGGAAGCTAATCCAGAAGAAGCCGAATTCAGGAAGGAATCGTGAAGACCGCAATATGGCAGTTAATTACCTTATCTATTAATTAGGTAGTTTTGATAATTTTTAGGAAACCTGATCTCGTATCTGATCGGGGCTTGTTAGTTTTCCTTTTATAGATAGGAAATTGTGTGCCGTGTCCTGTTAGGACTGTAATAACTCGGGGTATATATACGTATGCCTGGGGACCTTGTAAATCATCACAATGATCAATAAATTTCGGTGCATCGCCACCCTTTCGATGGGTTCTTGCTTCTCGAGCGGGGCTGCATCGGTTAGGTCCGAACTCCTGCGAGAGGGTAAGACTCGTCACCCCTTACCCAGGTGTATCTGCTCTGTTTACGGCTGCATCGGTTCGGTTCGATCTCTTAGGCCGATCAGGTATACCACATCACGCGTGCGTAGTCTTCATCGGCTTACTGGGAGCGATTTATCATCAGTTTGTGCTGCATCGGTTGGGTCCGACCTACTAAACTGCTCGTGATAAATTGTTCCTGCTAGGTTGATGGTTTCCATGCAAGCGTCTTATCGGAATGTATAGCCGATAAGTTATCTTATTACATCACAGTTGCATTAGGTCTATCGTCTCATCGAGGTTCTTTATCATTATTAATCTGTGCTGCATCAGTTAGGTTTGAACTACTAGATTGATAATGATAAGTTTATCCTTGATGGGTCGATGGGTTTTATGCAATGTTCTATCGGAGCGCTTAGCCGATAGGTTATCTGTTATCACAGCCGATTGCGTCTTTGTTTTACACTATCATCGGCTTCCCGGCCGATACACGTGTTTTATCAGTAATCGGCTAACTTATATTGCAATTCTTTTATGTACTACATAAAGCCGACTGCACTATATTCATTATTTTGCCTATCTACTGTATCATCGGCCTCTAGCCGATGTCCAAGTGTTTATTTATCAGTCGGCTGGCTTTTTGTCTGTTTATATTATCATCGACTATATTATCAGTTTCTTAGCCGATGCGCAAGTATTGTTGACAGTCAGGCACGCGTACCCGGACACGAGGACCAATAAGGACCCGGACGCGAGCACGCCGAGGACGAGGGCCCGGGTACAGGCGTAGCCGATGTGCGAGCACTGTTGGCGCCATCGGCTGAAGGAAGACTCTGTCGGCTTATCGGCCGATCGCTGCTGGTAGCTGGGTGCGAGTGCAAGTGAGAACCAGGGCACGGGCACAAACAAGCAGGCAAGTACCCGGACATGGGCACGAAGACCCGGGCGTGGGCACAGAGATCCGGGCGCGGGCACGAGGTCCCGGGCTCAGGCAACAGACGAGAACCCGAGCGTGGGCAATAGGCGAAGACCCGGGCGCGGACACAGGCGAGGGTCCGGGCAAGTCGGGCAGTCGGCTCAGGGGAATTCGGTACAGGAGCTATCGGCAATCGGTTGGAAGGAGTCTACATCAGTCTGTCGGCCGATTGGGTTGTTGGCTAATATTTTCTATCTCCTTGTCAATTGCTGGGTCAAATTGACTGGCACGCCTACGAACCTCAACAATTTAGGACCTGCACTGGAGCTAAGCAGATCTCCCAGGCCTTCGCGTGTCTCCCAGACGCCGGACGGCCCCCGGTGGTTTTCGGCGTCAACAGTAGTATTATGTATATGCACGCTGAAAAGAATAGGCCAACAGGCTTTATTGTGTGCTAGAAGAGCTCATATTAATACATTTTTGCCTCCGACCCATTCTCAGCGGAAGGCGCGCGAGGGGCACGGGCGTGGGCGCGGGCGAGGGGCCTGGGCGAGGGCGCGGGCGCGGGCACGGGCGATAGGCGAGGGCGCGGGCTCGGGCTCGGGCGAGGGCACGGGCGATAGGCGAGGGCGCGGGCGAGGGCACGGGGGAAGGCGCGGCCGCGGGAGCCGGCGAGGGGCGAGGGCACGGGCGCGGGCGCGGGCGATGGCGAGGGCACGGGCGCGGGCGCGGGCGCGGGCGATGGCGAGGGCAAGTACATAATTCCATGTGTGAAATCATTTTCGTAAACAAAAAACCGTTCATTAGGAAGGCTGAGATTATCTAAGAGGCAATCCTAGAACCTATGTATGCTCATTTTAATTTACTAATTAGAGAGCAAGTAAATAATTTCATGTGTGAAATCATTTTATTTTACTACCTACATGCTCAAGCAAATTTAGACCTTGTTCGGCACTGCTGCTTAAGCAGCTTATTTAAGCCGCGCGCAAAACGAGAAACGTTATTAGCACGTGATTAATTAAGTATTTACTATTAAAAACTTGAAAAATAGATCTATTTGGTTTTTTAAAGCTACTTTCATATAGAAAATTTTTGTAAAAAACGCACCGTTGATCGTTTTGGGAAGCGTGCGCGCGGAAAATGAAAAAAAGTTGGGAGAAGTAGTGGGAAAGAACAGGACCTTAGTATTCGTATGTCTGTGGCAACAAAATTTAGTATTCATATAGAATATATTATTTTACTGCATGTGTCAACTGCCCACCTTTCTTTGCTTTTATTATGGATCACCGACGTTGTTGCCTTTCACGTATTGTCCCCCGAGTACAATGTGAACTCACACCTACAATTAAGAATGTATTAATTATTTAATATAACAAAATTACATGGCCAGATCATATATCAAATTTACCATGGATTTTCTATTTTGATCATGTACATATGGTTAAAATTTACGTCGTGCATATGACATGATGGATGGCTATTGGTCGATACTCGCCAAAATCCCGCACCGGGAAAAAATAAAATGCAACATCAAGCCAATAAAAGCAAGACTAAAGGTACCTGTTGTAAGAATAGCTTGCTCTCCACCTGAGTGCTTTCTTTTCCGAGTCCTGGAAGGTGTACTATCCATGAAACATAATTTACCCTTCAAATACCAATATGAAATATATGAATTAATTAAAGAAAGATACTAGACTTGCAAAGCAAACTATTAGAAAACACATCGAACACTCTCATCGTACATGAGAGAACGGACAGAACAAGGCACATAATTAACTTCAATACAATGAGGAAAAACTGAACAAGTAAAATAATTCAGTCGATGTTAGTCAGCAAGGTCAGATCAAAAATTGTTAGGATCAGCAACCACCTTTAGCCAAACAATTAGTAGGTGCTTCAATAACAGTTCCATAGCCAGTTAAAGTTACAACACGAGTTAGCATCAGTACCAGTATTGTCATAGTTAGCGAAGTTACAACGTATGTCATAGTTAGCGAAGTTACAACGTAAGTTAAAATCAGTACGTAGCCTCGCTTTATAGAACTTCTGTTAAACATAATTACAACGTATGTCATAGTTAGCGAAGTTACAACGTAAGTTAAAATCAGTACGTAGCCTCGCTTTATAGAACTTCTGTTAAACATAATTACAACGTATGTCATAGTTAGCGAAGTTACAACGTAAGTTAAAATCAATACGTAGCCTCGCTTTATAGAACTTCTGTTAAGCGTATACTATTCCTTAAAAATGCTTTCTAAAAGACTTACTCTAGGTATATAACAACTAAAAACACATGTGGCATCTACCTTCCTCTCGAACTGCTATGGATGGCCTAAGTGAAAACTATCTGTCGAATGAGGACCATCTATTGGTTGCTCAAAGCTTTGCACTTGTCGAGGCATGCAAATGCAAGAAGGCAGTGCTGCGCTTATATAGGCAAGGGAGGTGACATGCTGTGGAAAAGAAACCATAGACGATGCAGCTGATGTGACATGGCCCAACAATTTTTTTTATCTCCATCTTTGAGATACATCCTGGTTGCATGCACATCAAGACAAATAGCATCCTCTAGTGCTGGCTGCTGTATGGTGCATGCACTGATGGGTCACATCGAGACAGGCCCAGGCCCCAGCTCCGAAGGAAACAAAAGGCAGCACTAACCTGAGACATATCTTTAAGAGTTTTTCTTCCACTACATCAGAAAGATCAGTGCAACAATTTATGGGGTAGCTGAATGTGAATCCCAGATCTACTTCCCCATTGAGCTCCTCGATTAGATTGGCAATGCTTAGAGAACAATTCATTGATGACTTTATATACAATAAAAATTACCTGTTACTTGTTAAGGGGTACCACAACATATAATCCGCTAGCATGAAGGATGTCAGTGAATTGAGCAATTGATTTTAAACAATTCTTCCACCATCCACACGGTCAACATCTAATTGAGAAAACATGAGCTCTTGATAATTGTGCTGCTCTTCATTCTTAGTTCCTTATTAGTGATAACCTTAACAATTTATAATTGTCAATAACTATTCAGTTATATGAGTTTTGCTAATTACAGTATAACATGGGCAACATGGCAGATTTACTTATGAACAGTGATTTCCCAAGAAAAAAACCAATCTATCGATCATGCAACTGTATAAGATTGACTAACGAACCAGATCTGGAGCTTGGGCAGCACACAAGGATCATGTCATGGAACAGATCATGTCCAACGAACCAGATTGCACATAAGAAACCCACTTGCAAAGTGAAACCTACTTGAGGAATAAGATTGACTAACCAACATTGCGTCGAACACCTTTTGGGCAGGAGTATCATTGATCCTTTTGTCCCAAATAATCCTCAAAATAGATTGATTGGGAGGCACTTGACATGTAAAGTGATCGGCACATAACTTGATGTCTAGCACTCTGTTTAGGATCAGGATGAAACAACAAAACAAAAAGGGACAGCACAGATCCACATTATTTCCATTCCACATTCAGAAATTGACTTCACAAAATCAAGGAAAGGAGGATAAATTGATTTTGTACCTTCACTGCTGGGGCGGAGGAGAGATTTGCCAGCCACATCGGGCTTGAGGGTCGGACAGGGCGACGCCTGAGGGGCAGAGGAGAGGAGATGGTGCCAGTTGAGATGTAGGTGAGGGTGGAGGGTCGGCGGCAACAGGATTGAGCTCTGCATCTGCAGCTAGTAGCCTAGTACCTTGTCCATGCTGCCACACCGCCATGTCCCGTCATCGTAGCCCGGCCACACAGCCCGTCTGCTCCATCAATTCACAGTTGCAGTATGCAAAACACACACACATATTGACCAGGAATTAATTTGCTCGAGCAAACCGCAACCAAATCAAACGCGAGAGTAGAACGGATTGAACCGATCGAGCAGCCATGCGGCGCACTTATGGATCGTGAACGTCTGGAGAGGCTCCGAGCTGCAAAAGGCAAACAACATGAGGGGGAAAAACAAAAAAAAATTCCGAACGCCGCGCTGCCCCCGTATGCACAAAAATCGCAATGACCACCAAACCGGCCGACGAGCACGCGCGTCCGGCGGTGTTAGGAGGCAGAGGGAGGAGAAGGGCTCTACCGGCAGCATCCGTTGGTGGCGCAGCAGTGGCGGATGGAGGCGCAGATGGTGCCCGGCCACTGCAACGACAGCACGAAGTAGTCGAACTCCCATTGCTTCTTCCCCACCACGCGCGCCGACCACCGTGCGAGCGCCGTGCCGAACAAATCGGCGACGGCCACCAGCAGCAGCAGCGCTGGCCAGATCGCCAGCAGACGCGGTGCCTTCCTCACCGTCCCCATTGCCTCTACCTTCGTCTCGCCCTCAATTCCTGTGGGCTCCCTACATGCCTGGTGCGGGCAGCCAGAGAGGGAGTCCTCGCTCCCGCTGTCGCAGCTGGTGGAGGCTGAATGCACCGCGCTGCCTGAGGGGCGGGCACCCAAAACCGCCACCGCCGTGAACTGCCGCCGCCGCCGCTAGTTCTCGCAGACCTTGCCGTCCTGGAGGTAGCTCCGGATCTTGGCCCAGTTCTCGCAGAGCGCGCCAGCGAGGCCGACGAGGGAGAGGACGAAGAGGAGCACCCCGAGCGCGATGACTGGCCGCTCCAGGAACCGCTCGCAGTCAGTGGTGACGGCGCGGTGGCTGAGGACGATGACGGCGAGGACGCGAGGAGGGCGAGCAGGCGGCGGCGGTGGAAGGAGATCGGGGAGATCTAGGGAGGAGGGGGATGCGCGTTGGTGAGCTTTTGCGCCTGGAGTTCGATGCGCAATCCAATCGGCGACCTATTGGCTTTGGCTTGATGCTTGCATCGACAGCAGAAGATCCGAACCATACATTCTATATCTAGCGGCAGAAAGAAATTACGCTGACGTGGACATCGCGGCAGGCCGCGAAAACGGCGCGGCCTTATATTTGTACTCATCAAGGCCCCAGAATCAGAGTATCCTTTAGATGAGTTAGTCCCCGAGTGGTCGGCATTCGTGTTCTAGAACACTCTTATAGGTAGCTTCTGTACCTTATCCATCGTGTGTCCTCTAACATTGTTGGGAAAAGGGACTCCTGATCTTTCGGGATCCTTTGACTTGCTATGTATGATCCATGTCACTGTCCTATAGTCGGTGCCTAACTTGGTACGGTGCCTTGATCTGGGTATTTCTGAGGATCGCGTTGAGAAGACTGGTCATTACCGGCTCCCATTGCTTTCTATTGTAGCAATTTGATGAGATGGTGGCAAGTTTTGAGGCTATATATAGCAGAATGCACAAAACATGGAGTACTACCTAGCGCGCGCAAGCACAAACAGACAAAAAAAACAAAAAAAAGAACGGATAGGTCCTAATATCGCTATTATGCTACATTATTATTGCAACTAAGGCACTTACATGGAACGAATAAAAAAAAGACACCTACAATCCTCAAGGAACTTCAATATGGTTACAACAAAGGAATGAAAAATTCCTAATTGCAACCGCATAACTTCAATATGGCATTGGTTTAAGACTCTTGGTAAAAGTTGAGCGGAAGAGAAGCTAAAGAGTTGAGACTTACCGGGCAGCCTCCCTCTGCAGCCAGAGGACGCCTCCTTCTGCAGCCTGCGGGGCACCGGTGGCGTCGACCTATCCAACCCCGGCGCGTGTGCCTGCGGTGGGCGGTGGCGGAGCCCCGCGGCGACCTCAACGGACGGCGGCCGGCGCAGTGGCTTCTCCCCTCTCCCGTCCGGCGTCGGGAATGTTCGGACGCCCGATACGTGGGGAGTGTTCGGACACCCGAACGAGGGGCATTGGCTTACGGGGCCACTGGGCCTTGTGCCCTTGCCTCTTGCGGGCCGGCATAGACGAGTAGCATTCAAATGGGCCAACTTGTGGTAACTGTCCAGCTTTGCATCTGTTCGTTGCGCATGCTAGTTTATGAATTTTTTCCCCGCAGCCGATACTTGCGCCCCGCAGCCGATACCCCCGGGCTCGCACCCCACACAGCAGGCTGGCGACCACAGGCGCGAGGCGGAGCAGGTGAAGCTGCTGGCCGCCGACATCGACGCCAAGGCCGAGGCCCTCGCAACGCGGGAGGCGGCCGTGGAGGACAAGGAGAACTCCCTCGCCCCACGCCAGTGTGAGCGCCGAGGCCAGTGTCCGGGCCCTTTCCCGGGAACCTGCTCGCGTCCGGGAACGTGTCCGGGCCCTTTCCCGAGAACCTTCTCCCGCCCGGGAACGTGTCCGGGTCCTCTCCCGGGAAGCTCGCCCGACCTCCGAGAACTCGCCCAGGGTCAGTTTCCTCGCCCGGGCCCTCTCGTGCGCGCCCGCTGGAACTTCTCTCCGGCGATGAACGAAACTCCGGCGAGGATGAGCCGATCTCCGGGAGCTCTCAAGAACAGATAATTGGACACTGCGAGGGCCTGGGCGAGGGGCGCGGGCGAGGGCGCGGGGTCGGCCGAGGGCAGGGGCACGGGCGTGGGCGAGGGGCATGGGGGAGGGCACGGGCACGGGGGCCGGCGAGAGGGGCACAGGCGAGGGCGCGGGCGCGGGCGAGGGCATGGGAGTGGGCACGGGCGAGGGCGCGGGGGCAGGTGCGGGCAAGGGCACGGGTGAGGGGCGCGGGGCGAGGGCGCGGGCGAGTGCACTGGCGAGGGCGCGGGCACAGGCGAGGGGCGCGGGCGAGCGCACAGGAGAGGGCCCGGGCGAGGGGCACGGGCGAGGGCGCAGGCGCGGGAGCCGGCGAGGGGCGAGGGCACGGGCGCGGGCGCGGGCGAGGGCACGTGCGAATTTTATTTTACTACATAAATGCTCAAGCAAATTTAGTATTCATATGTCTGTGGCAAGCAAATTTAGTATTCATATAGAATATATTATTTTACTGCCCACCTTTCTTTGCTTTTATTATGGATCTCCGACGTTGTTGGCTTTCACGTATTGTCCGCCGAGTAGAATGTGAACTCACACCTACAATTAAGAATGTATTAATTATTTAATATAACAAAATTACATGGCCAGATCATATATCAAATTTACCATGGATTTTCTATTTTGATCATGTAAATATGGTTAAAATTTACGTCGTGCATATGACATGATGGATGGCTATTGGTGGATACTCGCCAAAATCCCGCACCGGGAAAAAATAAAATGCAACATCAAGCCAATAAAAGCAAGACTAAAGGTACCTGTTGTAAGAATAGCTTGCTCTCCACCTGAGTGCTTTCTTTTCCGAGTTCTGGAAGGTGTACTATCCATAAAACATAATTTATCCTTCAAATACCAATATGAAATATATGAATTAATTAAAGAAAGATACTAGACTTGCAAAGCAAACTATTAGAAAACACACCGAACGCTCTCATCGTACATGAGAGAACGGACAGAACAAGGCACATAATTAACTTCAATAGAATGAGGAAAAACTAAACAAGTAAAACAATTCAGTCGATGTTAGTCAGCAAGGTCAGATCAGAAATTGTTAGGATCAGCAACCACCTTTAGCCAAACAATTAGTAGGTGCTTCAATAATAGTTCTATAGCCAGTTAAAGTTACAACACGAGTTAGCATCAGTACCAGTATTGTCATAGTTAGCGAAGTTACAACGTATGTCATAGTTAGCGAAGTTACAACGTAAGTTAAAATCAGTACGTAGCCTCGCTTTATAGAACTTCTATTAAACATAATTACAACGTATGTCATAGTTAGTGAAGTTACAACGTAAGTTAAAATCAGTACGTAGCCTCGCTTTATAGAACTTCTGTTAAACATATACTATTCCTTAAAAATGCTTTCTAAAAGACTTACTCTAGGTATATAACAAGTAAAAACACATGTGACATCTACCTTCCTCTGGAACTGCTATGGATGGCCTAAGTGAAAACTATCTGTCAAATGAGGACCATCTATTGGTTGCTCAAAGCTTTGCACTTGTCGAGGCATGCAAATGCAAGAAGGCAGTGCTGCGCTTATATAGGCAAGGGAGGTGACATGCAGTGAAAAAGAAATCATAGACGATGCAGCTGATGTGACATGACCCAACAATTTGTTTTATCTCCATCTTTGAGATACATTGTGGTTGCACCCTAAATGCATGCATGCACATCGAGACAAATAGCATCCTCTAGTGCTGGCTGCTGCATGGTGCATGCACTGATGGGTCACATCGAGACAAATAGCATGCTGCTAGTGCTAGTTGCTGCATGGTTCTGATTGCTTGCTGCTGGATAGCCAGGCTATCCAATCCTAACACATACATAGCTCAGTAAATTGCATCCGAACCATGTATCTCATATCCAACGGTAGAAAAGAACTAGGGCATAGCAGCGTGGCCTCATATTCTTGATTTTTTTGGTTCGCAGCGGGGAAGGAGAACCGGTTACCAAACCAAAATAAAGACGAGAAACCAAAAACCAAATTCTTAAGTGAGAGGAGCAATGCAAAATTCTTAAGACTTCTGTCATGCGAAATACTGCCATTGCTCTGATATGATAATATGCCACTCATATCCATGGAGGACTCTGTAATACATGACTGCAATTTTGTAGTAGCTTCGGCAAGCTGATCCTGGTAGAATTGGCATATAAGTGCACAGTTGTACAGAATGTGCATTGGAATTAGTTAGGATTTTACCTTCAAATGGTGGACCTGATCATGTAGCGAGAAGTTACAGCGGAGAAGGGAAGAGAAGCAGAGTACAATGGCCTGAAAGCATCAGGTTTACGCGGTTAAACAGCCAAGCCAACAAAAGTCAAACACGAAACCCCGCGAGCTCACCCATTTCTTACCGCCACGGATACCATCCCTGACCATCGGAGGGTGGTCGCCGACGATGCTGACTTGCTCCTGTGCACCAGTGCGACCGTAGGAGCCGCCGCCGCCGCTTTCTCAGCGGCGAGCGTTCGGGCGTCGCCGCGGCGGATGCCGGCATACCGGGGGTCGCGACGTCGCGGCGCGGGAGGAGTGTCGGCGGGGGCTGCTGCTGCTGCTCCGGCGGCGGGAGGGGGGAGCGGGAGCGGGAGGTCGGGGGCGGCCGGCGGTCCGAGAAGGAGTATGGGTTGGAGGAGCGGGAGGTGGAGGGGAAGGGGGTCCTGGGCATTCGGGCTCTGGAGGACAGGAGGAAGGGCGGCGCCGGCGAGGAGTCAAGGTCCAGGGGCATTTTTGGAATTACTGGGATGGAGGATAGGCGGTGGATTTTTCTTCGGACTCGCCCTCCCTCCCCGCCTCCTCCGCCTCCACGCATGGCCCGCCGCAGTTCACCATGACCCGCCCTCCGGGAGCCGCCCACCCGCCTATCCGCCTCCATGTGCCTTCTTTTTGGAGCTCCGGAAGCACGCTCCCGTTGGCGAACAGGTCCACCAGCACGCCGCCGAAGCCGCCGGCCGGGCACCGCCTCAGCCTCAAGCGCGTCCCCGACACGGACGAAGAGGCGGTCGGCGTGGTCCTCCTCAAGCGCCGCACGGCCGAAAAAATCGCGGGAGACGGAGATCACGGTGGGGTTGATCTCCCAGCCGTGGACGGAGAGGTCTGGGAAGAAGTGGAGCACGGCACGGGCGGCGGAGCCCGCGCCGAAGCCGAGGACGGCGAGGGAGGCGCGGAGGAGGAGGGGCAGGAGGGTGGCGAAGACGTCGAAGTAGGTGGAGGTGAGGGGGCAGCGAGGGAAGGAGAGGGAGTAGATGTTGCCGGGGGCGTCGAGGAGGAGGAGGCGGGCGCCGGCGAGAGGGTGGCCGGCGGCGCCGCGTGAGACGTCGGCGACGCGGATGTGGTTGTACGGAGAGCGGATGTCAGCGACGAGGTGGAGCTCGGCCGGTAGAGGTTGGGGGATGGAAGATGCTGTTGCGGTTGTGGCGGAGGCGCGGATGGGGGTGGAATGGAGCCGGAGGATGGTGGGGATGGACAGCCATGTCCGAGTTGGAGGAGCTGCTACTGGTAGCCCTATCATCTTTACGCGCGGCATGCGGTCAGTGTTTTGGCGTGGCTTCGTTGGCGCTGCGCGGCGTGCCAGTTCAGGCCCATCCGAACCATACACTGCATATCCAACGGTTGAAAGAAATTAGAGCGACGTGGACATCGCGGGAGGCCGCGAAAACGGCGTGGCCTTATATTTGTAATGCTTTGTCTCTCTCACATTTATCCTTCAATCAAACACCATGAGCAATCAAATAGGCAAGGCCAAAGATTTCTTCACGGCATCTAGATCTCTCTACACTACAGCTCCTGCAAATTCATGTGAGTGTTTATGTGGGGGTTTCTATAATGCACATGATTATTGTTGTGTAGAGCTGTGACCTCATACTCACTGGTGCTATGTAGAGCCCTAGAGGGCAGACATGGAGCCCTAGAGCAGGGGGGCAGAGACGGCGCCTGACAGCGGAGAGGGCAGAGGCGGCGCCCGACGGCTAAGAGAGCAGAGGAGGTGCCCTGCGATGGAGAGCGCGGAGACCCCCTGAACGGAAGCACCGGCGGAGAGGGTAGAGATGGCGCCTTGGAGCGGAGGTAGCGCCCAACGGCGGAGACATCGGAGGCAATGCCCTGGAAGGAGTCCGAGGACACGCCCTGGACGGAAGCACCGGCTCAATGGAGACAGCTCTGATGCCTAGGACGGAGTGAATGTTTGAAGCCTGTCAGCATCCGAAGCAAGCGCGGGGAGGGGCTAGGGTGACGACGACGCATGGAGAGGATGGGGCCGACGAATAAATTGGCGCGAGCGAGGAGAAAATTGGCATGGGCGACGAAATCCTTGCGCGCATGGTGGATTTTCTGGAGGGATTTGGAACGCCTACAGCAGCTCCAAATCTAGCTCGCTATGCAGTCGATTATAGCGAGCCGATTTTGGGCGTGAGGAAAAATTGGAAACGACTTTAGGTATTTGTTGGAGAACTGATTTTAGACTTAATTCCTAAAATTTAGTTTAGGGGGGCAGGCTTGGGTATGTATTGAAAGTGCATCTATTCCCTAAGTGGGTTTTGGTGAATTAATGACAAAACGGTTAAGTGACTAATGAGTTTATCGAGAAGTGCAGAAATTAGTCGCAGGTTGTTTGGTGTGATGTATGGAGACCTCCACAAAAACATGACACAAAGCAGCGAAGCAACTTGGAGTTTATATTATTTTCTTTGAAACTTCTTTTGAGTCGTAGGAAAGCTGTACTATCAAGAGGGGTTCTAAATAGTGTTCCAAGACCACTTAAGTGCTTAAGATCTAACTAACTGAGAGTATATCGCTTTGGCACAACACTTACACATGGGTTAGCTATTCCACTTTCATTTCATTGTCTCCTAGCTTCTTCTAAGATTCTTTGAACTCTCCCAACTAGTTTTAGTGCTTCCTTTGTGATTCTTGTGAGGATCTAATGGGGTTTCGAGTGAAATTTTTTGAGATAGGGTTAGGAGGATCTTGTGCACTTGAGGATAGACGTGGATCAGTTGTTTGGAGCTTGTTACTCTTGGAGGGTGATCTCCTAGACGGTTTGGCGTTGCCCACGAGCTTCCTCAAGTTGTGGATTGTCCCAGAAAAATTTGTGAAGGTGAACCTCGACTCCGCAAGGAAAAGAGGTAACTTTTAGTGGATACCAAGTTGATCTTCGTGGTTGCATGGTGAGGCAAGGGGTTAATCGATACCCAGCTCTCCGGAGCTCCACAACGAAGAAGTAGGATCTTTGTGATCCGAACTTCAGAAAAAAATTCTTATCTCTCTCTTAGTTGTCTATTTATAATGTTATTTCATCTCTGTACTTGCCTACATCTTGCCTCTGTGTACTTGTTTGCACTAGGGTTGTTTCCTGTCAATTTATCTCCTTTTGAAGTGGCTTGTTAGAGTCAATTTCACCCGGTCAGAACCTCTAGTGTTCTAGGTCGGAGTTTCTGACCAGCCCTCTTGGCTAGCCCGAGAGAGCCGGTCGGAGCTTCCTACCCCTGGGGTCGAAGATTCCTACCAGAATTTTACATCTGCATTTGAAGAATTTTCGAGAATGCCTATTCACCCCCCTCTAGGCGACATCCCCAGGCTTTCAATTGGTATCAGAGTCTAAACTCCTAAGAAGCTTAACCACTTAGAGTTGATTCAAGATGTCGACCAAAAAAGTGGTTGATTCTATGGAGGTACAAGAAGATGGAGATGGCTTGACTAGCAAGTCAAGTAGAAAGAAGGGAGTCTCTATTGACCTTGATTACAACAAGTTTATCCCTCCCCCTTAGCAATTCGTCTCTGTGCCTTCTGGACGTGCTCCCCATTTTGTCAGGACATTCTATAGCGCGTGGAAGCACAGGATGAAGTTGCATTTAATCTCTTTGCATTCTAGTGTATGGAATGTTGTGTGCATAGGTGTAATGGATGCACCGGAGGAGGGAGAGGATCCTACACCGGCTCAAGAGGCTCTCATCCACCGCAACATTCAAGCCGCAAGCGCCATCCTCAACTCTTTGAGCACCGAGGAGTTCAACAAGGTGGATCAACTTGAGCAGGCCAAGGATATTTAAGATAAGCTTCAATTGGCGCATGAAGGATCCCCCGACGTGCGAGAGTCAAAAATCGAGTTGCTTGAAGGGTAACTTGGGTGGTTCATGATGGAGGATGATGAGACGTCACAAGAAATGTATGACCGCATGATGGTTATCGTCAACAAGATCCAAGGTCTTGGTGGTGATGACATGACGGATCATGTGGTCATTGTGGAGGCCATGGGCCCCGGGTACCTCATCACAAGCATATGGGCCACTCGGATAGAGGATGGGCCGAGACTTGTAATTAGAGATATAGTAGCACCCGGCAGACCTTGCCTTGTACAATAAGGAATATACAGTCCTAGTCGGGTAGATTGTATCTCTAAGAGGAGATCCCTTAGCCGTATTCAGCTGGGACTCCTACCTTTTACTCCTGTCCCCTAGTATATAAGGGGAGGCAGGGCGCCCCTTGAGGGCACGAGCTCATAGAAGCAAACATACATCCTCAAAGGAATACACCACAACTGGACGTAGGGTATTACCTCACATCGAGGGCCTGAACCAGTATAAACTCTCCGTGTTCCTTTGCAATCCATCGAGTTTCGGTCCGACGAGTAGCCCTATATATTTATTGCCGGTGTAAAACATCGACAGCTGGCGCGCCAGGTAGGGGTTTCGTCGAGATCATCTTCATCAAGCCTGATGGATCCAATCAAGGGAGTCAATGGCATCAATTTCTTCCCCGGGCAAACAATCAGCTTCGGGAGCCTCGACTTCGTCGCCGACGAATTCGGCAACCTTACCCTGTCCGACTCGGATTTGATTCAATCAGCCAGGAAACAAGTTGACTTTGCACCGGTCGGCCCATGCAACGCTCCGGCAACCCTCGTGGACTTGTTGCAGCAATCTTCACCTTGTCTGGGTCTCAGGACAACTCTTTCCTTCGGTGTTTGACTCGGACTCGGCCTTGGGCTAGCCAAGATCAAGCTAAGAAGGGAAGAGATCGTCAATCTCCCGTACAAACTCGGCAACGCCGTGGATATCTTCAAACAACATCCGACGCGGCAAACCCGATCCCCTAGAGTTCGACTCGGATACAGCCCAGAGCCGCTCGAGATCTAATCTAGAAAGGAATCACGCCGACTACGTGAACAGCAAGAGGAGGAGGCTCGCTGACTGCGAGAACAACAAGTGGAAGAAGCTAGACGCCTGCACGCCTGCAATGATGACCTGCGCAGGGCTGGGCGGACTGCTCAGCAACAGATCCTCCAAACCCGAGTCGGCGGCCACGACGTCTTCGTTACACCTCAACAGAACATCGTAGCTGCTGCAACTCTGCTAGACATGCTCCTCAACGCGACGCCGAGCAGCCGGCTCCAGTCAGCCGCACACGGAGTCACACCAGACGTCACTCGGCAACCCCAACAATAAGCGACGGCGTCAAAACAATCGTCAGGACAACCAAGACCTCCGAGGCCAACTACGGCGTGACCTTCGGTAGGACATCAACGCTCGGCGCCACGAACGAGAGGAAGACGAGCAACACCGACTAGAAGACGAGAACGAGCGCTTCGGCCTCCACCACGAGTGGTTTCGCCATCGTAGGCGGAGTCGGAGTCCTCATGAAGATGAAGGTGTATCGGCCTTCACCCACGAGCTGCAACAAGTCGACTGGCCATCAGGTTTCAAGCCAACTGGAATTGAAAAATACGACGGGAAGACCAACCCCGAGTCTTGGCTCGCAGTCTACACTCTGGCGATCTGAGCAGCCAGAGGAGATCACAAAGCCATGGCTAACTACCTCGCAGTCGCTCTAGCCGACTCAGCGAGGACATGGCTAACGGGACTTCCCAAGCAATCAATTGGCTCCTGGGGAGAACTCCGAGAAAGCTACATCGTCAACTTCCAGGGGACGTATGAGAGGCCATCTTCCGAGCACGATCTGTATCAGTTGCATCAAAGGAAGAACGAGTATCTTCGTGACTTCATCAAGAGGTTCTCTGAGAAGAAGAATTCTATCCCGAAGATCAAGGACGAGGTCATCATCGCTGCCTTTCGAAAAGGAGTCAAAGACACCTCGTTCATTGCCAAATTCACTCGGAAGCCTCTCAACTCTGTCAAGGCTTTATTCGACATGGTGAACAAATACGCCGACTCGGCCGACGCTGTTGCTGAGGCCCACGATGACAAGAAGACACATTGATAGAAAGAGCAGAAGGACACCGATGATGCGACCCTGACTAAGGTTGGGAACCACAAACGCAAGTCGAACGGCTTCATTGTGGCAGTCGGTCACAACAGTCTTCGACCTCCTATAACTGAAGATTATCAGAACAACAAGTGACATGCTCGGGGGCTCAAAAGCCCAAACGCAAGGATGGCATCCCCACTCCCAAATACCGAACAACTAAGTCGCTTTCTGATAAATATTTCTTCACTCGGCTTCGCCAATACCGCAGCCGCTTACACCTAATAGGTGTACAAGCTGCACTTTTTTTTTTCTGTTTTTGCTCTTAAATGATTGCAAAAGTACTCGAGTAGTATAAATTCCGATCCGTGAAACTTTGTTCCATGAAAGACGAACTCAAGTCACCAAAAACGCTTGTCTGGGAAAGAGCCATGAGCCAACTCCCGATGCTAAGGGGCTATGACTAGTCGAGCAGAGTGCTTAAACGTAAGGGGTCAACTACTCGGGGAAATTAATATCAATAAGAGGAAAAAACACGTATTTACATATATTGTAAAATACATCAATTTTCTTTGGGTGATTGTTTTCATCATCAGATGCTACTCATCCGATATGTTTATAATGCAGGGCCAGTTCCGGATACACATGACAGGAACTCAGGGCTACGAGCCTATCTCCTACGCTCGGGGGCTGGACCATTCTGCCAAGATACGCTCGGAATGCTCCATGAGGGCTATTGACCGAGTACTTGCGCCAGTCGGGACATCATCTTCCCTAGCTACGCTCCATATGTGGGCTCATAACCGACCTCCGGTGCTAGTCAGGGCTCGGGTACCACTTGGCTGGGTGAGGTACGCCCCATGAGGGTCGCCAGCCGAATCCTACGCTAATGCTAGGTTCGGGTACCTTATTCGATCACAACTCTGCTGGGTGAGGTACGCCCCATGAGGGTCGCCAGCCAAATCCCATGCTAATGTGAGTTTCGGGTACCTTATCTGGCCATAACTCTGTTGGATAGGGTACACCCTATGAAGGTCGCTAGCCGAATCCTACGCTAATGCAAGGTTCGGGTACCTTATTCGGCTTTACCAAAGTCAGAGAAGATCTACGTCTTCAAAGCGCATCCGGAGTTCTCATGCTCTACGTCACACCTGGGGAGGGCAAGCAGATTCTGCAATATACCTACTCAGGCATCTGTGGCAACCAGGCGACATCCAGAACATAAGTCGAAAAGGCTTGTAGACAAGGATTCCTCTGGCTGATTGCGGTTATTGACGCTGAAATACTCATCCTGACATGCGAGGGAAGCCAATTTTATAGAGCTGCGCTGGGTAGGTTGGTTTAGGCCGGCTTATTCGGTAGCAGGCCACCAAGATATGAGTTTCTACAGTAGCATGCTCAATATGGGCCGCTTGCAGGCTGGGTTAAAATCGCAGTGCTGATGCTACCAACAGGAACCAATGAGGTAAACAGATATGCTTCATGAAGGCCTAATTGCTAAACACATGTGTTTGGGTATCTGTCTTATCCATCAGGTATCGAGGATATATCCTTATAACGATCACAAGCTGGTCTCCATTAAAATTGGGGATGCAGGTATCTTTCTTGACTACACCTGACCATGCAATAGATTTAATTTCATAAAGTGGTACTCGGCCTACATGCTTGGCCAACCATTGCCATGAGCAACATTATTCCAGCCGACATGACGCTGAAGAGTCTAACTTTCGAGTAGTGCACTACTCGGGAGAGACTATAAACCTTCTTTCCAGCTGACATGACGCTGAGGAGTCTAACTTCCCAGTGGGATGCCACTCAGGAAAGACTATAAACCTCCTTTCCAGCTGACATGAAGCTGAAGAGTCCCATATACGAGTGGCATGCTACTCGGCAAGACTATAAATTATATTCTAGTTGACATGATACCGAAGAGTCTTATATACCAGTAGTATACTACTCGGGAAAGACTACAAGGTTAAAGATCTTTGACTTTATGTTTAATTATCTTCACAATTAAGCACAAAGTCGGGGCTACACCTAATAGGTGTGCCTATTCAGCGCACACTATTTATACATCTACATGAAGCCCTTCATAGCCTCGCTGCCAGTTAACATGAAGTAGGACTTGGGAAGAAGAAGCACTCCGACAAAGAGTACTCGAGAGCAATGCACTCGGGCAATCTTCACCGTGGAGGATGAGTACTCGGCATCAGCTGTGACTCAACTATGAAGATCTCAGGGGCTACTGTGGAGGCCATGTGCCCCGGGTACCTCATCACAAGCATATGGGCCAATCGGATAGAGGATGGGCCGAGGCTTGTAATTAGAGATATAGTAGCACCCGGCAGACTTTGCCTTATATAATAAGGAATATACAGTCCTCATCGGGTAGATTGTATCTCTAAGAGGAGATCCCTTGGCCGTATTCGGCTAGGACTCCTACCTTGTACTCCTGTCCCTCAGTATATAAGGGGAGGCAGGGCGCCCCCTGAGGGCACGAGCTCATAGAAGCAAACATACATCTTCAAAGGAATACGCCACAACTGGACGTAGGGTATTACCTCACATCGAGGGCCTGAACCAGTATAAACTCTCCGTGTTCCTTTGCAATCCATCAGGTTTCGATCCGACGAGTAGCCCTATATATTTATTACCAGTGTAAAACATCGACAGTCATCAAGAGGCTTCTCCGCGCGATCGCCTTGAGAAATCCCACTTCGGTGACCTTTATCCGGGAGATGAAGAATTTCAATAGGCTCACCCCATGCAATGTCCTTTCAAGTATCATCTCACATGAACTCTTAGAAGAGAAAGCCAAGGAGGTCAAGCAACTCACCAAGAACGCCGCAATCGCCAAAAACAAGGAAGTTGCGTTGAAGGCCAAGAAGAAGCAAGCCTCAAGCAACTCCGAAAGTGAAAATGAAGAAATCACTCTTTTGGTGAGGAAATTCAAGCACTTCCTTCGTCGAGGCGGTTTCGGCAAGGACAAGAAGTATGATGACAAGGCAAGGACAAGAAGTATGATGACAAAGTAAGAAGGCAATCCAAGAGGGCGTGCTATGAATGCAAGGAGTATGGTCACATCATCGCTGATTGCCGCAAACTCAAGAACAAAGGTGCCAAGTCCAAGGTGACCAAGAAGAAGACTGGGCATGTTCACATTAGAGAGGAGTGGTTCTCCAACGATGCGGACGACGACAAGGAAGAAGGCAATAAAGGTGGAGTTGCCACAATTGCTATCAAGTTTTCGTCATCCCTCGAGGAGCATCTCTTCGACAACTTGAGTGACGACGACTACTATGAGCTCACTTGCCTCATGGCGCAAGGGCACAAGGTAACTTCCCTATCCAAATCTCGTCAAATTGATGATAATGATCTTAGTGATGATGAAAGTGAGGATGATAAGAATGAGATGCTCAAAGGATTTAGCAAGCCGGCCGTGATGCAATTGGCAAAGCTTATGAAGGCATTGGAGAGAAAAGAAAACTCCCTCAAAAGGCAAGAGGACTTGCTCATCTTTGAGAAGGAGAGAAACCATGCCTTAGAGGAGAAATTGGCTAAGGAGAAGGAGAAAGTTGAGGAATTGACCAAAGAACTCTCTGTGGTCAATAACTCAATCGCTAACCTAAAGGATGTGAAAGAATTACTTCAAGAGAATTTTGTGAAATTAGACCAAAATCATAAGGCTCTTGAAGTGCAATTTGACACCCTTTAGACTAGCACCTCTGCATCCAATGAGGTCACTAAGACCTCCAATGCCTCCACAAGCAACGGTTGTGCTAGGTGCTATAATTATGATTTGGATGCCTATGCTACTAACCTTGAAGCAATGAAGGCTCTCAAAAAGGAGAATTCAAGATTGGGCACCTTGATGAAGTTTGGATGTTTGAATACCTATCAATCCAAGGATGCCCTCTACAAAACCATAACCACCCACACCAATAAGAACTGCTATGGTCTTGGCTTTTCTCCTCATGAAAGTAGGCCATCTAGAAGAACCATGGTGAATGAGAAGCAATACCTGAAGTTTGTGAAGAAAGGGGGTTCTACACAAGCTAAGGAGGTAAAACTCTCTCGGTCGACCTAGGGGCCAGAACTTCCGACCATATGGGTCGGATGTTCCTACCCAAATGGTCAGAGGTTCCGACTAGCCTACCTAGGCAGACCGAGAGGGCTGGTAGGAGGCTCCGACCCAAATGATAGTAGGCTTTGACCAGAAAAACTATAATATGACTTATATGAGATTACCAAGAATCACCGTGGTAAAGTGATTGCTTATTTCATTAGTGATTACAATGAGGATTACATGACTTGTGTTTGGGTGCCCAAGGCTCTTGTGACTAATGCTTAAGGGCCCAAATTTAGATAAGTTTAGGTACTTAAATCCCAAGCTTGATTCTTTTTGTAGGCATACTCCTCCGGCGGAGATGAGAATTTATCGAATCTTTTAAAGAGGGAACACATCCTCAGGCTATCTAATGTCACATTTGAGAAAGACCGTGTGTGCAGCGCTTGTCAGGTCGAAAAGCAAGTTGGGAACCCACACCCCGTCAAGAACATTATGAACACTTCGAGACCGTTAGAGCTACTTCACATGGATTTCTTCGGTCTCGTGGCCTACCTAAGCATCGGAGGTAACAAATATGGGCTTGTGATTGTCGACAACTTTTCTCGCTTCACTTGGGTATTCTTTCTGCAAGATAGAAGTGAAACCTAAGGAATCTTCAAGAAATTCGCAAGGTGAGTCCAAAATGAGTTCGAGCTCAAGATCAAGAAAGTGAGGTGACAATGGATGGGAGTTCAAAAATACTCAAGGAATTCCTTGATGAAGATGTGATTAAACACGTGTTTTCGGCTTCATATGATCCACCTCACAATAGAGTTGTGAAGAGTAAGAACCAGTCACTTGTTGAGTTGGCAAGGACTATGCTAGATGAATACAAGACCCCAGACATTTTTTGGGTAGAGGCGGTGAACGCCGCATGCCCTAAACTTAACCGCCTCTAACTCCACAAGCTTCTCAAAAAGACGGCTTATGAACTCCTCACCGGTAACAAATCTAATGTCTTCTACTTTCATGTCTTTGGTTGCAAATGCTTCATTTTGAGTAAGAGATCTCGCTCATCCAAGTTTGCTCCAAAAGTGGATGAGGGATTCTTACTCGGTTATGAGTCAAATGCTCACGCCTACCGTGTGTTCAACAAAGTCTCTGGAATTATTGAAACCACAAGAGACGTGACATTTGATGAAACTAATGGCTCCCAAGTGGAGAAAGTTGAGTTTGAGATACTAGGTGATGAAGTCACGGGACACTACATCAACAAAAAGGTAATTGGAGAGGTGATGCCACTAGAAGGTGTGGAGGAGCAAAGAGACACCGAGCAAAATCCATCCACTCAAGTGGCGCCTCCGAGCACAAGAGTTGATCAAGAGGATATCTAGCAAGAGTGGATGGGATAGATGCCGAGGACACTAGTGAGCCAAGAGAACTGTGCGAGCTCAAGTCCCCCTGGTGCACCATCCAAGGATTCATCATACCGTGCAAAGAGATCATCCCGTCGACAACATTCTTGGTGATATCCAAAGAGGGGTAACTACTCACTCCCGGGTCGCTAATTTTTGTCAGAATTACTTTTTGTCTCGTCTTTGGAACCAATTATGGTGGAGGAAACACTTGATGATCCGGATTGGGTGATGGCCATGCAAGAGGAGTTGAACAATTTCACTCGTAATCAAGTATGGTCATTGGTGGAGAGACCCAAGCAAAATGTCATCGGCACAAGTTGGGTCTTCTGCAACAAGCAAGACGGGAATGGAGTAGTCACTCGCAACAAAGCACGGTTAGTGGCTCAAGAGTTCAACCAAGTCGAGGGTCTCGATTTTGGTGAAGTCTTTGCATCGGTTGCTCGCCTTGAGTCCATTCGAATCCTGTTAGCTTATGCTACTAACCATAATTTCAAGCTTTACCAAATGGATGTCAAGAGTGCTTTTCTCAATGGACCAATCACAGAGTTGGTGTATGTTGAGCAACCGCCTGGGTTTGAAGATCACAGATATCCAAATCACGTCTACAAGCATCAGAAGGCGCTCTATGGGCTCAAGAAAACCCCTAGAGCATGGTATGAAGGCATTCGTGTTTTTCTTCTCAAAAATGGCTTTGAAATAAGCAAAGTCGACACTACTCTTTTCACTAAGAAATTCAAGAATGATTTGGTCATGTGCCAAATTTATGTCGATGTCATAATATTTGGTTCTACTAATCCATCTTTTAGTGAAGAGTTTAGCAAGATTATGACAAGGAAGTTCAAGACGACGATGATGGGGGAGCTCACATTCTTTCTCGGGCTTCAAGTCAAACAACAAAAAGATGGAACCTTCATCTCACAAACGAAGTACCTCAAGGATATTGTCAAGAAGTTCGAGATGGAGGGAGCCAAGCCCATCAAGACCCCAATGCCTACAAATGGGCATCTTGACCTCGAAGACAATGGCAAACCAGCGGATCAAAAGGTATACCGCTCCATGGTTGGTTCACTTCTTTACATTTGTCCATCTAAACTGGATATTATGCTTAGTGTGTGCATGTGTGCTCGCTTTCAAGTGACATCGAAAGAATGCCATCTTGTTGCCGTTAAGAGAATCTTAAGATATTTGGTGCACACTCCTAATCTTGGCCTATGCTATGCTAAGGGTTGTGATTTTGAGCTAATTGAATATTTCGATTTCGATTACGCCGGGTGTAAGGTTGACCGCAAGAGCACAATGGGAACTTGTCAATTTCTTGGACTGTCTCTAGTTTCTTGGGCCTCTAAGAAGCAAAATTCCATTGCCCTATTTACCACCGAAACGGAATTGTAGAGGCCATGGGCCCCGGGTACCTCATCACAAGCATATGGGCCACTTGGATAGAGGATAGGCCGAGACTTGTAATTAGAGATATAGTAGCACCCGGTAGACTTTGCCTTGTACAGAAAGGAATATACAGTCTTAGCCGGGTAAGATATATCTCTAAGAAGGAAATCCCTTGGCCGTATCCGGCTAGGATTCCTATCTTGTACCCCTGTCTCCCAGTATATAAGGGGAGGCAGGGCGCCCCCTGAGGGCACGGGCTGATCACGAGATCATCGATCTATACACATCCTCAAAGGAATACCACCACAACTTGACGTAGGGTATTACCTCACATCAAGGGCCTGAACCAGTATAAAATCTCCTTGTGTTCCTTTGCAATCCACCGAGTTTCCTCTTGCCGAGTAGCCCTATATTCATATTGTCGGTGTAAAACATCGACAGTTGGCGCGCCAGGTAGGGGCTTCGGCGAGATCTACACCAACAATCTCGATGGATCCAACAAGTGGAGTAGACAGCAGCAAATTCTCCCCCGGAGACACAGTAACCTTCGGAAGCCTCGACTTCATTGCCGACCAGATCGGCAATCTCACCTTGGCCGATGCAGACCCAATCCAACCGGCCGAGGAACTAGCCGACTCCGCGCCAGTCGGCCCACAAGACGCTGCGTCGATTATCATCAATCCAATGCAGCAATCTTCAACTTCGCTAAGCTTTGGGACAACTCTCTCCTTCGGCGTCCGACTCGCGCTAGGCCTTGAGCCAGCCCGGGTTGGGCTAAGAGGGGGAGAGATCGTCAATCTCCCACGCAGATTCAACGACGCCATAGATCTACATCTCACGTGGCAGACCCGATCTCCTACGATTCAGTTTGGACACGGCCAAGCACCGTTTCAGATTGGATCTAGGGAGGTCGGAGTCGTTCTTACTCCGATGAACTACTTGGATTCCAACTCCAAGTCGGATAATGGTTCGAACACTAGTTCGGACTCTAGTCTAGCAAGTTTCCTTCTGCCCCGCGAGATCTTCATGGCTTCAACACCACCACCGGAGGTGCGCCGACTACAAGAGGAGTAGCAGGAGGAGGCTCGCCGACTACGACAACAGGAGGAAGCTGATCACGAGGCTCGCAACGCCGAGCTACGCAAGGCTGAGCGAACCGCTCAGCAATAGATCCTCCAGACAAAAGTCGGCGACCACGACGTCTTCGTCACGCCACAACAGAACGTTGTGGCCGCCGCAACTCTGTTGGACACGCTCCAACTCGGGCCTGATCACTAGGCCACCCCGACTATCGCCAAGATTAAGGCGATGATCACAGCTGCTACCTGTCAGCAACAACAGCAGTCGGGCAACACAATTATACCGACCAACAGGTCGGGTTCTCCGGCAGCCGGCTCATCTACATCAGCACGGCGTCGGGTGGCTAGCTCAAGTTGGCCACACAAGGAATCACGCCAAACATCACTCGGTGACACCAACAACGATAATCGGCGGCGTCACCAGTACGATTGCCGGCCCAACCAAGATCTCTGAGTTCACCTACAATGTGACCTTCGATACGACATCCACGCCCGGCGCCGCCAACGTGAAGAAGAAGAGCACCGCTAACTGGAGGACGAGAACGAGCGTTTTGGCCTTCATCACGAGCGGTTTAACCGCCGTGGTCGGAGCTGGAGCCCTCATGACAATGAAGGCGTTCCAGCTTTCACCCACGAGCTACAGGACGTCGACTGGCCGTCGGGCTTCAAGCCTACGGGGATAGAGAAATACAACGGCAAAACCAACCCCAAGTCCTGGCTCACCGTATACACCCTGGCAATATGAGCTACCGGCGGTGACCACAAAGCCATGGCTAACTACCTTCCAGTCACACTAGCCGACTCGGCGAGGACATGGCTAACAGGGCTCCCGAGGCGGTCGATCGGTTCCTGGGGAGAACTCAGGGAGCGGTTCATCGCTAACTTTCAGGGAACTTACGAGAGGTCGTCTTCTGAGCACGATCTATATCAGCTACACCAGAAGAAGAACAAGTCTCTACGTGAATTCATCAAGAGGTTCTCAGAGAAGCGCAACCAGATCCCAATGATCAGAGACGAGGCAGTCATCCCCGTCTTCCGCAAGGGAGTAAAGGACGCCCTGTTCATCGCGAAGTTCACTCGAAAGCCACCATCCTCTGTCCGGGCTCTTTTTAACATGGCGAACAAATACGCCGACTCGGCTAAAGCGATCACAGAGGCCTTCGACGAGAAGAAGGAGTCCCGACAGAAAGAACAAAAGGCGAAAGCTGACAACAAGCCATCTCAAAATAAGACCGGCGGCCGCAAACGGAAGTCGGACAACGAGGTGGCCAACATGGAGCGAACTCGGTCGTGGCCCCAACGCAACAATGATTACCAGAAAGTCATGAATGGGCCCTGCCCCTTCCACCCCAAGGGCAAGCACATGGCCAAACACTGCTTCATGCTTAAGAAGTTTACTTCTGAGCAGTCTTCATTATCTGGCGCCGACAAGGACAAAGACAAGCCAGATTAGGGTCCGGCTGACGATTTTCAAGATCCACAAGCCGAGCTCAACCACATCTTCGGAGAGCCGTATGCATATGAGTCCAAGCGCAAGCAGAAGCTAACAGCGCAAGACGTCAACTCAATCTCTATAGCAGACGTCCCCCAATACTTGCGCTGGTCAGAGACGTCCATCACGTTCAACACGCGCAGATCACCCAGATCGGGTTTCACACCTGGGACGCTATCCACTCGTCCTGGACCCGGTCGTGAAGAACATCAAGTTGAAGAAGGTTCTCATAGACGGAGGCAGCGCGCTCAATATCCTCTTCGCCAAGACCCTGGATGAGATGAAGATTCCTCGTTCAGATCTGTGGCCGAGTACGGCGCCCTTCCACAGGATAATTCCCGGCCTGTCTTCAACACCACTCGGGTAGATTACCTTGCCGGTAACCTTCGACACGCGGGATAACTTCCGCACAGAAAACATCTGCTTCGAGGTCGCTGACTTCGAGACTGCGTATCTTGCGATACTCGAACGACCGGCGCTCGCCAAATTCATGGCAGTTCCGCACTATACATACATGGTGCTCCAGATGCCAGGGCCAGCAGGAGTCCTCTCCCTCCGCAGCGACGTCAAGCAAGCCTTCACCTGCGACAAGGAGAGTTGTGAATTGGCTCAATCACAAGAGGCGGCAGTCGGGCGCAACAGCATTCGGCAAGCCGTCACAACTGAAGTCGAGGAAGACCCATTTCTGGCCAAAAAAGCAGTGAAGTCGGGAATTTCAGCGGACTCTGACACGAAGAAGATCCCCCTGGACCCTTCCGACCCCTCCAAGACTGCTCTAGTCAGGATCGGACTTGACCCTAAATAGGAAGACGTACTCGTCACCTTCCTCCAAGCTAACAAAGATATCTTCACGTGGAAACCATCCGACATGCCGGGCGTACCAAGGGAGGTGATCGAGCACGCTCTCCACATGAAGATAGACGCCAAGCCAGTCAAGCAACGGCTGCGGCGCTTCGCTTAGGACTGAAAGGATGCTATTCGGGAGGAGATAACCAAACTCCTCGCAGTCGGGTTCATCAAAGAGGTCTATCACCCGGATTGACTGGCAAACCCAGTCTTGGTCCGGAAGAAAAATGGTAAATGACACATGTGCGTCGACTACACCGATCTCAATAAAGCGTGCCCCAAAGATCCATTTGGTCTACCCAAAATAGATCAGGTGGTGGATTCAACTGCAGGGTGCGAACTTCTCAGCTTTCTTGACTGTTACTCGAGATACCATCAAATCAGCTTGAAGGAGGAGGACTGCCTCAAGACGTCTTTTATCACGCCGTTTGGAGCGTACTGCTACATCACTATGCCGTTCGGTTTGAAAAACGCTGGAGCAACGTATCAACGTTCAATTCACCGATGTTTACACACTCAGATCGGGCGCAACGTGGAGGCCTACGTCGACGACGTGGTGATCAAGACCAAGTCCAAAGAAGACCTCATCGCTGACCTAGAAGAAACCTTCCAAAATCTTCGAAGATTCAAGATGAAGTTGAACCCGGAAAAGTGTGCCTTTGGTGTGCCATCCGGCAAGCTACTCGGCTTCATCGTCTCGCATCGCGGCATCGAGGCCAACCCGGAGAAAGTCAATGCAATCATGAATATAGCACCCCCGACTAACCGGAAGGACGTCCAGAAGCTGACAGGCTGCATGGCGGCACTCAACTGGTTTATTTCCCGACTGGGCGAATGGGGCATGCCCTTTTTCAAGCTACTGAAGAAAGCAGACAATTTCCAATGGACTCCTGAAGCCCAGCAAGCCTTCGAAGACTTCAAGCAATTTCTCGCATCACCCCCCGTGTTGGCGTCACCAATGCCCCAAGAACCACTAATGCTATATCTAGCGGCAACTTCTCAAGTAGTCAGCACGGTGCTGGTGGTCGAGCGATCTGAACAGGGTCACATCCAAAAAGTTCAACGGCCAATTTACTTTGTCAGTGAGGTGCTTGCCGACTCAAAGACGAGATATCCGCAGGTCCAAAAGCTGCTCTATGGCCTACTCATCACTGTCCGGAAGCTGGTGCACTACTTTCAAGCACATCAAGTCACGGTGGTCATATCGTTTTCACTCGGGGACGTCCTGCATAACCACGAGGCCACCAATCGAATCGCTAAATGGGCACTCAAGTTGATGGCGTTCGACATCACCTTTCAGCCGAGGACAGCAATCAAATCACAAGCTCTAGCCGACTTCGTGGCCGAGTGGACAGAAGTTCAAATGCCTCCATCAACAACGAAGCTAGAGTACTGGACAATGTACTTCGACGGTTCTCTACGGATCGGCGTCACGGGGGCTGGCGTCATACTGACCTCCCCTACCGGTGAAAAACTGAAGTATGTCCTACAAATCCACTTCCCGGCTTCCCACAACATCGCCGAGTACGAGGCACTCATCCACGGGCTCCGCATCGCTATATCACTCGGCATCCATCGACTGGTTGTGCGGGGAGACTCCCAACTTGTGGTAAACCAAGTCATGAAGGACTGGACATGTCTCCACGAAACCATGGCGGCATATTGTTAGGAGGTCCACAAGATGGAGAACAAGTTCGACGGGCTAGAGATAACACATGTCCTACGACAATACAATGACGCTGCAGACGAGCTGGCAAACATGGGATCCAAGCGAGAGGCAGTCCCAACAGGGATCTTTGTCGAGCAACTCATGGAGCCGTCAGTCAAGAAGAAACTAGCACCAGAGCAGTTGGGAGGCAAACCTACCCCGGCAACAGACGAGGTGCTGCACATATGTCAAGATTGGCGGACTCCCATTCTCAAATTCCTCCTGGATGATGAACTCCTAGAAGATCGTAGTGAAGCTGAACGAATTAAACGTCGAAGCAAGAGTTTTTTAGTCATCGGAGAAGACCTACACCGAAGAAGTGCATCCGATGTCCTCATGCGTTGCCTCACCACCGAGGAGGGCAAGCAGATCCTGCAGCCGATCCACTCAGGCGTATGTGGCAACCATGCTGCGTCTAGGACGTTAGTCGGAAAGGCTTACCGGCAGGGATTTTTCTGGCCAACAACAGTTACAGATGCCAAAGACATTGTTCGCACATGCGAGGGTTGCCAATTCTATGCAAGACAAACCAATCTCCTAGCCTAGGAACTCCAAACAATCCCAATCTCTTGGCCCTTTGCAGTATGGAGGCTTGACATGGTCGGGCCTTTCAACAAAGCGCCAGGAGGGTTCACACACTTGTTCGTCGCAGTGGATAAATTCACCAAGTGGATTGAGGCCAAACCCGTTGCAATCATAACAGTGGCACGAGCCAAGGAATTCATCATGAGTATACTCTACCGATTCGGGGTCCCCAACCGCATCATCACCGACAACGGTACTCAGTTCACGGGCGGCGTGTTTCAAGATTTCTGTGACGACTTCGGCATCAAGATCTGCTATGCGTCTGTGGCACATCCACGGAGCAATGGACAGGTTGAACGAGCCAACGGTATGGTCTTACAAGGTATCAAGGCCAGGATATTTGACCGACTACAACCGTACGTGGGCCGGTGGGTACAAGAACTCCCATCTGTTCTCTGGTCTCTCAGAACCACGGTTAGTTGGGCAACGGGGCAATCCCCTTTCTTTCTGGTCTATGGTGCCGAGGCTATGCTACCAACCGAGTTAGAGTTCGGCTCTTCGTGAGTCCGGGCTTACTCAGAAGACATTTCCAACAATACCCGATTGGTCGAACTAGATCAGTTGGAAGAAGCGAGGGATATCGCAACAATCTCCAGTCGGCAAGGTATCTTCAAGGCCTGCATCGTTATCACAATCGCAATGTCCGTGGCCGCGCCTTTTCGGTTGGAGATCTCATCTTGAGAAAAATACAAACCACCAAAGACAGGCATAAATTATCCCCAACCTAGGAAGGGTCGTTCATTATCGCTGAGGTCACTCGGCCAGGTGCCTACCGACTGAAGACCAAAGACGGTGCACTCATCAGCAACTAATGGAACATAGAACAGCTACGTCCTTTCTATACTTGAGTTTTATATTTTTTCCATGTGTACAGTTCCTCTCTGACTCACTATGCCGCTTGTTTCAACCGAGTAGTGAGTCGGGGGCTGCATGTATCTTATGTGCTTTGTCAATAATATACGAGCCTATTTTACTTAAGTTACGAAGCTTCACTACGACTTTGTTTGCCCGAGTACAGCTTCCTGCGGTGAACGATTTTATTAAGTTCCTATAGACTAACTCGGTAAAGACCATATAGTCGAGTAAAGCTAATGACAACTGAGTAATAAAGCCTAGCGGCATTGCGTATATATTTACACATGTCTTTATAAAAGTCCACAATACACCGACTTCATGATGAACTGTTTTTACGGACCCAGGTCTCGGGTGATAATCTCTGCGGTCGGCCTCGCCTTGGCTATCAGCTCCAGTGCCTCCTCAGGAGTTGTCTCCTCGGCAAACCCCTCCCCGATGGCTTCAACATCTGCCCTTGGGTAGATGGACATGGTCATAGCCAGGGTTCGAGCCACGCCGGTGATAACATGCTCATCCGAGTACCTCTTCAGGGCACTCGGTGCATCTTCAAGGCGCGACTCCACTTGGGCGATTGAGCTGCAGCTGGTTCCCACGGGGCGAGGATCCATGATGTCAAGGAGCCCTCTCACGGATTCGAGGAGTGCCTCCCGTGACTCCTTGACGACCCTTATCTCCTCTGCGTAAGCCTGAAATTGGGCTTGGGAATTGGCTCTAGCAACTACCCGGGTTCACCGACAAGTAAACTTGTTAAGTAAAGCTGCAGATGGAGTAATTAATGGATTGGTTAAGATCAGTGTCAAAAGGGAGACTTACTATCATAGTCGGCCTCCCACCTGGCTATGGTCCTCTCCAGTTCGACTTTTTCCTTCTCGAGCTTTGTATTGGCCCCTTTCAACTCGGCCTTCTCTTGCTCAAGCTCGGTTCTAGCCTTTGTCAGGTCAGCCTTGTCCTTTTCAAGCTCAGCCCTAGCTTCTGTGGCCTCCTTCAGCTGGATTTCTTCCTCTGTCCAGGTCTTCAACTCGGCTTCGAGGGCTGCACGATAGATTAGTTGAGAACTTGACGTTGCAGTCAAGACACAATTGGGCAGTCGGGAACAACACAACTGGAGAAATTTACCAAGGATCTGGTCAGAAAGATGCATCCTGGAGGCTTACCTCTTATCTTTTTGGCTTGGTCCCAATTTTCAGCCCTGAGTTGAGTAACAGCGTCCCTCAGCCAAGACTCCCTCTCATGGCTGCGCCCTTCTACTTTGGCCTTCAAGGCCCGAGCTAGTCCAACTCTTGGAGCTGGGGGGCAACCCGGATCAAGACTTCACTTATTTTCTCCGAGTGATCAATGAGTTTCTACTCGGGGAAAAACAGAGCAAAACAGAGTTAGTTGTCAGATCACTCATATGAGCAAGATAACCAAGACTACAATACGACGAAGGTCATACCTGGATCCCCTGAGACGTGGCGAGTGTAGCGTGCAGCAAGCTTTTGCACTCCCCTTCCACCGCAACCTCGTCATGCTTATAGCTCCTTGCGGTTCCATTGGGCGCCGTCCAATGGAACGTTTGTGGGAATTTGCGAGGAGGAGCTTGAGCCTGGGGAGGTCCGGCTTATCCGAAGGAGGAGACAACGATGATGATGACAACGATGACCAAGATGGCGACGGACTCCTAGCCCCCAACTCGGCGGCCTCCGGGGCCTCGGGGGCTGGCTCAGGAGTTGCAACTGTGGCTCCAACAACGGGCGCTAGCTCAGGAGTTGCCGCGACGGCTTCGACGACAGGCATCGGCTCAGGGGCTAGAGTAGCCACTCCGGCAACCGTCCCTTGGTCGATCGGTGTCGGCGGCCCTGCAGTCGTGGCTGTCTCAGTTTTTGCAACTGGGACCGCCGCCGGCTCAGCAGGTGTTCTCGCTGGCGCCAACTCAGCTGGGGCAGGATCGACAGTGGGGGTGGCCGGCGTGGTCTCCTTGAGATCAATGTCGACCCGCCTCCTGCACAATGAATCCAATATCAAGACGTCACAATCATAAACATGATTTTCAGAAGACCCAAAACGACCTACCTCTTGGAAAACTTGAGCTTCTGTCCGGGAGATCCAGAGGTCGGCGCTGGAGGGTTGCTGCCTGTCGGGCCGGAGGGCGTGGCAGTCGGTGGCGGCATTTTAGTCCTGGTCGGCCCCGTTCGCGATGTGGTTGGCTGGGGCGCTCGGGTACTCGGCGGCGCTGTGGTCGACCCCGTACTCGGCGGCACTCTGGTTGGGCTCGACGACGTGGAGCTTGACTGCATGGGTCCCGGTCTGGGACTCAATGGCCTAGGCGCTACACCGGCAGTGTCCCTTATCTTCAGATTCCCGGCAGCAGTGCTCGGCTTCACAACCTTCTCCTTGCCCCGATCTACAATGGTTTTCTTCCCCGCTCTCTTGGAGTCAGGCTGGGCGGCAGAAGGACTTCTCGGCCTCTTCTTCGATTTGGCGGCCGACAACGGGCAGGAGTCATCATCAAACTCCTTGCACCACTGCAAATAATTCAATGATATACATCACACAATGTTGGTCCATTACGGATACATGTCTACAAGCATTCATCACAGAAGAGAAGCAGAGGTTACCTCGGGATGAGGCCGGTTCCGGTTATAAGCCGCGATGCAGCACTCTGCGTCCTCGGTCTCGATCACTCCAGTGGAGAAATAAGTGAACAAGGTTTTCGGTCACTTCTTGCTGGCTGGCCACTCTCGCTTTCTCGGTCGGGGTCGTTCTTCCCGGCTTGATAATGCCAGCAGAACTCAGACTCCTCAACTTCAGAGGCTGGATGCGTCAGGTCAGGAAACACTTGGCCACCCAGGGGCCAGTCAGGCCGGCTTCCTTAAACTTCTCCAATTTGGACAGCAACTGATGCACCTGGCCCATCTCTTCGAAGGTTGGCTCCGACGACCAATTGGGTGAGATCGTCGGGGGCTTTCTGGTGAATGCAGGCAGGGAGGGTGTTAGATCGGAACAGTAAAACCACTCCATATGCTAACCTTTCAAGGAGGACTTCAAAGGAAGACTAATATAAATTTTCTTCATCTCACTCCTCAACTGAAGGCCAGCCCCCAATCACCTGAACCTTATTTTTGGAGGATTGGGGCTTGATGTGGAACAAGTGCCTAAAGAAATTGAAGTGGGGTTCTACACCCAAGTAGCACTCGCAAAGAGTCACGAAGATGGAAATTTGCAGGATCGAGTTGGGATTCAGATTCACAAACTTCAATCCGTAAAAGTTAAGAAGACGGTGGAAGAACTTGGAAGAGGGAAGGAACAAACCCCGGTCAAAGAAAGAGGCAAAAACAACGGTTTCGCCGGATTGGGGATTTGGGACCGACTCACCCTCAGCCGGGCGCCATCGGATGATGTCACGGCTTTGCAGCTGCAGCGACTTCTCCAACCTTTCCAGCTTCGACCGGCTACAATCCGAGGTCGGCCACCCTTCGTTCGACGCCCCAACGAAATCTGGAACCTTCGGCATGGCTGGGGGGACAGGAGATTTGGGGGAAATATGGTCGGGGGCTTGGAATGGACAAATGGATGCGGAATCGCTCGAGCTTCGGTGGGGAGGAGCAAGCAATGGCAAACCCTAGCGGAGCGGGAGGCAAAATTTTGGCGCGGAGCTGGGAAGACGAAACGATTGGTCGCTTGGGGAAGATAGAGGAATCTTTTCTCTCTTCCCAAGCCTTTATAGAGCTTGTGTCGACTTATGGGCTTGGGCTTCTACAGTCGGCACTGGGCCACAAAGATATGAGTTTCTACAGTAGCACGCTCAATATGGGCCGTTCGCTGACTGCGTTAAAATCGCGGTACAGGTGCTACCAACAGGAACCGATGAGGTAATCAGATATGCTCCATGAGAGCCTAATTGCTGAACACATGTGTTTGGGTATCTGTCTTATCCATCAGGTATCGACGATATATCCTTATAACGATCACAAGCTGGTCTCCATTAAAATTGGGGATGCTGGTATCTTTCTCGAGTACACCTGACCATGCAATGGATTTAATTTCATAAAGTGGTACTCGGCCTACATGCTTGGCCAACCATTGCCATGAGCAACATTATTCCAACAGACATGACGCTGAAGAGTCTAACTTTCGAGTAGTGCACTACTTGGGAGAGACTATAAACCTTCTTTCCAGCTAACATGACGCTGAGGAGTCTAACTTCCGAGTGGGACGCCACTCGGGAAAGACTATAAACCTCCTTTCCAGCTGACATGAAGCTGAAGAGTCCCATATACGAGTGGCATGCTACTCGGCAGGACTATAAATCATATTCCAGTTGACATGATACCGAAGAGTCTCATATACTAGTAGTATACTACTCGGGAAAGACTACAAGGTTAAAGATCTTTGACTTTATGTTTAATTGTCTTCACAATTAAGCACAAAGTCGGGGGGCTATACCTAATAGGTGTGCCTATTCAGCGCACACTATTCATACATCTACATGAAGTCCTTCATAGCCTCGCTACCAGCTGACATGAAGCAGGACTCGGGAAGAAGAAGCACTCCGACAAAGAGTATCGGGAGCAATGCACTCGGGCAATCTTCATGTGGAGGATGAGTACTCGCATCAGCTGTGACTCAACTATGAAGGTCTCAGGGGCTAACTGTGGAGGCCATGGGCCCGGGTACTCATCACATGCATATGGGCCAGTTGGATAGAGGATGGGCCGAGGCTTGTAATTAGAGATATAGTAGCACCCGGCAGACTTTGCCTTGTATAATAAGGAATATACAGTCCTAGTCTTAGATTATATCTCTAAGAGGAGATCTCTTGGCCGTATTCAGCTAGGACTCTACCTTGTAACTCCTGTCCCCCAGTATATAAGGGGTGGGCAGGGCGCCCCCTGAGGGCACGAGCTCATAGAACAACATACATTTCAAAGGAATACGCCAAACTGACATAGGGTATTACCTCACATCGAGGGCCTAAACCGTATAAACTCTCCGTGTTCCTTTGCAATCCATCGGGTTTGGTCCGAACGATGTAGCCCTATATATTTACATGCCGGTGTAAAACATCGACAGTCATCAAGAGGCTTCTCCGCGCCCGATCACCTTGAGAAATCCCACTTCGGTGACCCTTATATCCGGGAGATGAAGAATTTCAATAGCTCATCCCAATGCATTCTGTCCTTTCAAGTTCACATCTCACATGAACTCTTAGAAGAGAAAGCACAGGAGGTCAAGACAACTCGGAAGAATTATGCCGCAATCGCGAAAAACAAGGGAAGTTGCGTTGAAGGCCAAGAAGGAGCAAGTCTCAAGCAACTCCGAAAGTGAAAATGAAAATCACTCTTTTGGTGAGGAAATCAAGCACTTCCTTCGTCGAGGCAGTTTCGGCAAGGACAAGAAGTATGATGATAAGGCAAGGACAAGAAGTATGATGACAAAGCAAGAGGCAATCCAGAGGGCGTGCAATGAATGCAAGGAGTACGGTCACATCATCGCTAATTTCCTCAAACTCAAGAACAAAGGTGCCAAGTCCAAGGTGACCAAGAAGAAGACTGGGCTGGCAATCCGCTTTTATCTCCTAGCAGAGGGCTAAGCGTTATTCTCTCTCCTCACTTCTTCCCCTGCTCAAGCTCTATACTCTCTCCCACTCTCCAAATTGGCGATTTTCAACTTCCACTGTCATAAACCTTTAGGCATCCACGTTTCCCTCCTCTTGAGTGGTCAGAGACTCCGTCCCGTCATCGTTTTTGCGATCCTCCATCTCAAGGTATTGGTTTCAATCTCAGCTTTTAGGGTTTTCTTCTTTTTGGCCCGATTTCTAAATCTGTGAACTTAGGACTAGTTTTCCTCTGTTAAGAAGACCTTCCTGGACACCCCCTAGAACATCAATCTATAGTCTTGCATCAAGCTACATTGGCTAGTTTTTGTAAGATCGAGTCTTCTACCTTGTGCCAGCAGATTTTCCGGCCCTCCAAGGCAGAGGCTCCGATCCTTTGGTTCGGCACACTCCGACTAGTTTTTTCTACTAGCACTGTAGCCTTGATTCTTCGTTAAACTCAAACTCAAATTCTATTCCTTGATTTCCTGGTGTTTAGTATTTTGGCTACGAGAAGCAGACAAAAGGCAAGACAGCTTTTCAAAACCTCAGAATCTCAGAGTGATCAAGATTCACTCTGCCCCTCCTAGGAGAGTTGACCAAAGAAGGCATCGGCTCAGGTGAGGAGGAAGTAAGGAAGGCAGGAGGGGGGCAAGAGGGTACTACACAGCCTTTCCTTCCATCTCGAGCAGACCCCATAGTTTCTGCCTTAGTTATTAGGGATCTAAAGATGCACCTCACTGCAAGGCTGAGGGTGTTTTGAAGCCCGTGCAGTTGGTAGAGGAGAGAACAATCCCCTCTTCCAAAACATAGAGTACAGTTAGACACTTCTTTTGGCCAATGAGCCAGACACCTTGATCACCTTCCCATGATGTGCAAGGGGTTAGAGACAGGCGAAAAACTAGATTGAATCTCCCTCAGAGTTGTTGATTCCGGTTTGTCAAAGTATAAGGTGGAATTGTATCATCGAACTCTTGTTTTACATATGTACGTCCAAGCCGTGATTAGATGCAGTACATTGATGGGAGTATATGAGCGAAAGAAGGGCAGATCTAAAGATGTGATCAAGGTGTGTGTGTAGAACAAGGTAATGAGGGATCATGGATTGTATATTGACGAAGTGAGGGGTCATTGGACAGTTTACTGCACAAATGTTTCTTTGAAGAAATGAGAGGGCATGAGTTCAGATAGGTTGGCGGACTCAGGGGGAGGATAAAAACCATTACCTATTCCTCAGTTTAGCAAATCTTGGGCTTGATGAAGATGTACAGGCCGAACTGCACATGAGAAGCCTACCCTATTCGAGACTTGTTTGTATGCGATGGGCTCCTAGGAACTGCATAGGAACACGAAGGGATGCTTCTCTTATAAGATTCTCTGATTGATCTGGGTCCTTACCAAGGCAGGTGGCCACTACTCTTTCCCTGTCACTAAACTCATTGCTAGATTGAGAAAGAACTCAGCCCTAATCAATGTTATGAAGTTGTGGAGGCCATGGGCTCGGGTTACTCAAGGAGGCAATTTAGGCCGACTGGCAGAGGTGTAGGCCAGTCCCTACACACTCAGGATATAGTGGGTCTCGACTTCATATACTGCAGACATGTGAAAGAGAAATATAGCTAGCTGGATACTCTATGTACTTGTTAAGGAAAAAAAGCATTGGCGCATCCGACTGGGTTTCCTCCCTATAACCTCATCTTCCAGTATATAAGGGAAGGTAGGGGGCCCCTTGGGGTAGATGAATTCCACATACCACAAAGCAATACACCACAACTGGAAAGTAGGATTTACCCAACTCGAGGTCCTGAACAGTATAAATCTGTTGTCCCTTTGATCATGAGTTTAGGTCCGACGAATAGCCCCATATTAATTTTGCCGCTAACAACAACATCGCACAGTTGTGCGCGCAAGGAAGGGGGTTTCGTCGAGATCATCTTCATCAAGCCTGATGGATCCAATCACCGGAGTCGACGGCATAAAGTTCCTTCCCGGGCAAACAATTAGCTTCGGGAGCCTCGACTTCGTTGCCGACAAACTCGGCACCTCACCTGTCAAAACTCGGTTTCAACCCGATCGGCCAAGGACCATGCCAACTCAGTGCCGGTTGGCCTACTCAACTTTGCAGCAGTTTTCAACATCCTGCTTCGGCAACACCCAAGATGTACGAGTTCTGGGACAACTCTCTTTCCTGATATTCGACTCGAATTCGGCTCCGAGCCGATCGAGATCGGGTCTAGGGGAGACGAGATTGTCAATTTCCCACTCGGACTCGACAATGACGCAACAATCTTCAATTCCAATCTGATGTGACAGACTCAATCCTCTGGAATTCGACTCGAATACGGCCCAAAGCCGCTCGAGATCGGGTCCAGGGAGGTTGGGGTCATCATCACACCACTAAACTACTCCGAATCCGACTCCAGTCGGACAGCAGCTCGGAAGCTTTCTCCACCACGCGAGGTCTTCATGGGTCAAAGGGATCAACCCAACACAAGAATGCACGCCGACGGTCGCGATCAGCAAGGAGGAGGCTCGCCGACTACGTGAGCAACAGGAGGAGGACGCGCATCGCCTGCAAGCCAAGTGCGATGCTTGCAATGACAACTTGCACAAAGCTGGGCGGACTGCTCAACAAGAGATACTCCAAACCTAAGTAGGCAACCACAAGGTCTTCGTGACCCCACAACAGAACATCGTGGCTGCTGCCACACTATTAGACATCTTACAATTCGAGCCTGACCATCAGGCTACCCCAACTATCACAAAAATCAAAGCAAGATAACCTGCTGCAAGCCTGTCAATAGCAACAGCGATCTGGAGATACATTTATACCATCTAACAAAACAGCTTCGGGTGTTGTGACTTCATCCGCTTCAGCGTGACGCTGAGCAGCCAGCTCCGGTCAGCACCACTCGGAGTCCCATCACACGTCACTTGGCCACCGCAACAATGACCGACGGCAGTACCATCACAACGAGCGTTGGGATGACCAGGACGCTCGAGGATGACTATGATGGGATCCCCACCACGACATCAATGCTCGACACCGAGAGCGCGAAGAAGATGAACGTCACCGACTTGAATACGAGCATGAATGCTTCGGCCTCCACCATGAGCGATTCCGTCGCCGCAGTCGGAGTCGGAGCCCTCACCTGGATGAAGGAGTTCCAGCGTTCACCCATGAGCTGCAACAAGTCGACTGGCCATCCAGTTTCAAGCCAACCGGTATAGAGAGCTACGACGGCAAAACCAACCCGAAATCCTGGCTCACCATGTATACTTTGGCGATACGAGCGGCTAGAGATGATCACAAGGCCATGGCTAACTACCTACCAGTCGCCTTGGCTGATTCAGCAAGGACATGGCTGACAGGGCTTCCCAGGCGGTCAATTGGCTCCTGGGGGGGAACTCCATGAACGTTCGTCGTGAACTTCGAAGGAACGTATGAGAGGCCATCTTCTGAGTACGATCTATATCAGTGCCACTAGAGGAAGAACGAGTCCCTCCGTGATTTCATCAAGCATTTTTCTGAGAAAAGAAACTCAATACCGAAAATCAAGGACGAGGTCATCATCGCTGCCTTCCGTAAGGGAGTCAGAGACGCACCGTTCATCACCAAGTTCACTCGGAAGCCACCCAACTCCATCAAAGCTCTCTCCGAGATGGCAATAAATATGCTGATTCAAACAGACGCAGTGGTAGAGCCACCCTGACGACAAACCCGACAGAAGGAGGGGACAAGAGACGGATGGACGCGACCCTATTCAAGCCTGGGAAACCGCACAAGCAGAAATCTGGGGAACTTTATTGCGGTAGTCGAATCGCAACCGTCCTCGACATCCTAGAACCGAAGATTATCAGAACGACAAGTGACATGCTCGGGGGCTCAAAAGCTCAAATGCAAGGATGGAATCCCCACTCTCAACTTGTACAATACCAAACAGCTAAGTCATTTTCTGATACATATTTCCTCCTTTATATGATATTCTCATCTAAATGGGTCAGGAGGCAACTCACTTCCTTATGGTTTGACTCGGATATGGCTTAGTGCCAGTCAGGATCGGATCTAGGGGGATGAGATCATCAATTCCTCACTTGGCCTTGCCAATGCCGTAGCCGCTTACACCTAATAGGTGTACATACTGTGCATTTTCTGTTTTTGCTCTTAATGATTGCAAAAGTACTAGAGTAGCATAAATTTCGATCCATGAAGTTCCTTGCTCCTGAAAGGCGAAGTCAAGTCACCCAAAACGTGTGTCAAGGAAAGAGCCATGAGCCGACTCCCGGCACACAGGAGCTATGACTAGTCAGGCAGCAGATGTTTAAACGTAAGGAGTCAATATCGGGAAATTAAAATTAATAAGATGAGGAACACATATTTACATACATTGTAAAATACCTAAATGTTCTTCGGGTGATTGTTTTCTTCATCATATGCTACTCATCCGATATGTTTATAATGCAGGGCTAGTTTCGGATACGCGTAACAGGAACTCATGGCTACGAGCCTATCTCCTACGCTCGGGGGCTGGACCAGTCTGCCATGATACACTTGGAGTGCGACACTTCAAGAATCACTCGGAATACTCCATGAAGGCTACTGATCAAGTACTTACGCCAGTCGGGACACGAATGCCACCTTTACCTTGGTACGCCCCCATGGGGGACAATAACCGATCTCCGGCACCAGTCGGAGCTCGGGTACTACACTGCTGGGTAGAGTACGCCCCATGAGAGTCGCTAGCCAAATCCTATGCTAATGCGAGGTTCGGGTACCTTATTTGGTCACAACTCTACTGGGTAAGGTACACCCCATGAGGGTCGCCAGCCGAATCCTATACTAATACGAGGTTCGGGTAGTTATTCAGCTATCATTTGCCAGGTTGGATATGCCCAAGAGGTCGCCAGCTGAATCCTGCGCTACGCGCAGCATTCGGTACCTATTTGGTCAACAGGGAAACAAGCCACTACTGGAGCTTTCATCGAGATACACCAAACCCAGAAGCTACGGAGGTGCTCATTATATTTCAAGACTGGAAGACCCCAATCAGTCGATTCCTACTGGAAGAAGAACTTTCTAAAGATCGCAACGAAACTGAGTAAGTCAAGCGACGGAGGAAAAGCTTTATCATAGTCGAAGAAGACATATATTGTCAAACGTGCATCCGGTTCTCTTTGGCACTGCGTCACACCTAAGGAGGGCAAGCAATCCTGCATCTATCACTCGGGCATCTGTGGCAACCATGTTGCAATCTAGAACGTAAGTCGAAAAGGCTTGCATACAAGGATTCCTTTGGCGACTGCGGTTACCGATACAATGACATGTTCAAACATGCGAGGGTTGCCAATTTTGTGGGCTGCACTGGGTATGTCAGTTTGGGCTAGCTTATTCGGTAGTAGGCAAAAGATATGAGTTCTTAAATAGCATGCCCTATTGGGTGCCCCCGTCGAGGGTCACGTTGGTAAAACATATGATGCATGTGCTATTTTACAAGAACTGATTAAATAATCAGATAAGCTTCATGCTAAGACTACAACCGGGTGTATACATTCGGGTATCTTGATTATTTTAAGGTTTGAGGATATATTCTATAAAGATCAATAGCTGGTCTCCATTAAATTGGGGATGTAGGTATCTCTCAAGTAACCTCATCACACATTAGATTACTCCATAGTGATACTCGGCTTAAATGCTAAGCCAAATTGCCTTGAGCAAAATTTTCAACTAATATATAACTGAAGAGTCAATTTATATAAGAAACATATCCTCGGAAAAGACTTAAATGGTTAAAATTTGATTTTATATTTAATTATTTCCCAATTAAGCACAAAGTCGGGGGCTATAGATAATAGGTGCACCTATTCAGCGCACACTGTTAATCTATTTCCATGAAGCCCTTCATAGCCTCATTGCTAGCTAACATGAAGCAGGACTCGGGAGAAGAAGTACTTCGGATAATGATACTCAGGAGCAAAGCACTCGGGAATCTCTTCACCGTGGGGGCATGAGCACTCGGCACAGCTGTGAACTCAACTATAAGGTTTCAGGGGCTACTGTGGGCCATGGGCCCTAGGTACCTCAAGGAAGACAATTACGACCACGTCGAACAGAGGGGTGGGCTGGTCCTACATTGAGATCGAGATAGGACTCGGCTTCATATTCCTTGCATGACAAGGAAATGATATAGTCCTAGCTAGATATTCTATGTACTGATAAGGAAAGCCCTTGGTCACATCCGACTAGGTTTCCTACCCTGTAACCCTCATCTCTCCAGTATATAAGGAGAGGTAGGGGGCCCTTGGGGCAGATGATTCCACATACCACGAAAGCAATACACCACAACTGGAAGTAGGGTATTACCTCACCTCGAGGGTCTGAACCAATATAAATCTCATGTGTCCTTTCAAATCCATCGAGTTTAGGTCCGACGAATAGCCCCATATAATTATTGCCCATACAAAATATCAACAGAAGTACATCTAGTTTGAGATCTTCAACATTGTGATTGAGCTTCAGAGAGGATGTGCTTATGCTCCATATATCAAGAAGATGATTGAGGAATTGTCAGGGCCAACATTTGAGAAGGAGGTGAAACACAAGTCTTATCGTCCAGCAGCTCCTCCTACAGTGAAGTTTCCTTCATCAGCACCCCGCTCTGGAGTGAGGTCAAGCCCAAGCGGAAGCCCCTCGAAGAGGCAGGCTCGAAAAGCAAGGAAAGCTATTGCATTTCCAGTAGAGGTATAGTGTTTAGTTTTGTCACAAAAGAGAGGAGGACTTCCTTCTTGGGGAAGGGAGTACTCCTTGAAGCAAAGGAAGGCAAGCAAGGAAACAAGCAAGCAAGTTGGTTAAAGAGTGAGGTCGTCCTGATCAGTCCCAGCGCATGCACCCTGTAGTAGTCGGCCTTTAGAACTTTTTGAAAAAGATGGATGTCTAGGGTCGATTTCAACTTAGAGATTGCCTGGTCCGCCTTTCTCTATTATGCCTAGGTTGCTTGGTGTGATGCGTGGAGACCCTCACAAAAACATGACGCAAAGCGGCAAAGCGACTTAGAGTTTATTTTATTTTTGCTTGAAATTTCTTTTAAGTCGTAGAAAAGCCGTACTATCAAAAGGGGTTGCAAATAGTGTTCCAAAACTACTCAAGTGCTTAAGATCCAACTAGCTAAGTGTATATCACTTTGGCACAACACTTACACTTGGGTTGGGTGAGTTTTGCTATCAAGGTCAAAGGCTCCTAACCCTGGGGTCAGAGGCTCCGACTAGCCTTTTTCAGCAGCGGGCTAAGTGCTAGCCGGAGGCTCTGACCCCTAGAGTCAGAGCCTCCTGGCCAAAATCTGTGAGTAACAGCTAAGTGACGTATGCTAGTGCCTATAAAGGCCAAACCTTGTTTCTAGTCGTTAGTTGGTCATTCCACTTTCATTTCATTGTCTACTAGCTTCTCCTAAAGTTCTTTGAGCTCTCCTAACTAGTTCTAGTGCTTTCTTTGTGATTCTTGTGAGGATCTAGTAGGGTTTTGAGTGAAATTTCCTGAGAGAGGGCTAGGAGGATCTTGTGCACTTGAGGATGGACACAGATCAGCTGTTTGGAGCTTGTTACTCTTGGAGGGTGACCTGCTAGACGGTTAGGCGTCGCTCGAAAGCTTCCTCAAGTTGTGGATTGTCCCAGAAAAGTTTGTGAAGGTGAACCTTGCCTCCATAAGAAAAAGAGGTAACTTTGAGTGGATATCAAGTAGATCTTCGTGGTCGCTTGGTAAGGCAAAGAGTTAATCAAGACCCGGCTCTCTAGAGCCCCTCAACGGAGACATAGGATCTTTGTGATCCAAACATCAGGAAAAAATCCTTGTGTCACTCTCTTACTTGTCTATTTATTGTGTAATTTCATCTCTGTACCTATCTGCATCTTGCCTCTATATACTTGTTTGCACTAGGGTTGTTTCCTGTCAATTTATCTCTTTTTGAAGTGGCTTGTTAGAGTCAACTTTACCCAGTTAGAACCTCCGGTGTTCTAGGTTGGAGCTTCCGACCAGCCCTCTCGGCCAGCTCGAGAGAGCCAGTCGGAGGTTCCTACCCCTGGAGTCGGAGGTTCCTACTAGAATTTTACCACTGCTTTTGAAGAATTTTCATGAACGCCTATTCACCCCCCTCTAGGTGACATCCATGGGCTTTCATGTATTGGAGATGCTCTTAAATCTCTTGCTGTAAACTTATGTTAATACCCTCTTTATTTGTACAGTAGGCAAAATCTTTTTGCCTGTTCTTTTTTAAAAAAGGAGAACATCCAATCACAACAAAACAAATATCATCATTAATTAGATAAATAGAAGAAATACATTAATCATGCAGATATTAGGAGATCAGGAGCTATGGCGGAAGATTTGCCAGTGCCTAATGATTAACGGCATTTGAAGATTTTTGACACTATATCTTAATGACGTGGTGCCGTCCTATATTTTACAGATACATGGGTAGCAAATCTTTAATTTTTTTGCTTGATATCTTTTACCTTGAAAGGTATAAATTTAGTAGAAATTTTGGGTTCCCTATGGATCATCCAAAGTCTCTTCAATATTGTCTTTAAGGCAATCATGAACAATTAGATTCTTTTGTTTGTTAAGATAATTGGTTGGAGTTCTATTTGAACTCTTTCTACCATAATGATAGGATTAACTATGACTCATTTAACCATTTTTCAGTTGTGGACACATGCAATCTTGATATTTGCACAACTTCTATGCGTACAAGCAGGGGAGGACGCACCCATTGGGCAGGGCGGATGGCTTGCGCTGTCCCATACCCTCATACCACTTTTCTAGTCCTGGACCAGCATATTAGCTATCAGCCCACCATCAACTCATCAGATCAATCAAGTATTTTTGGCATGAGACATTGATGGTCATCTTGTCTTTATGACTGTACTTGCTGCCTCGGCCATCTAATGTTTCTTCAACTATTCGTTTTCATCGCTAAGTCGCTCTATGGTTGTATGGTGCGATGCGCAGATGTTGGTTCCCTAGCCAGGTGTCTAGATTTTATGCGACTAATTTATTTTGATTACATGATCCAAAGATTATTGCTTTATTTTCAAATAAAAGGTGCCATCTTGGATGTTGTTTTGTAACTTAATTTATTGATTGTACTCTATTTTTTAAAGTAATTTCAATATAAATATGATATGTGTTAGCGTTTAGTTGTCTTTGTCAATCATCTTAGCCCTATCTATATGTCAAAGCTATGTCCGCCACTGCGTACAAGGATTTATAAAAGAGGATATCTACAATCAACAACCCAAGTAAGGACATTTTAACGAAAATGGTGTCATTGTTATCTTATTATGGAACCTTTATACAATTGTTTAAGATTCATGTACAACCTAATAGCTAAGCTATTCTCATGATAACTTATTTAGGGTTTTATCTATTATTGTTCTTTCTACTCCTTCGGAGTTGGCTGAATTGGCTACATGATCCATATAAATGTGTAATCACCTACTAGATGTGTAGATTGGATAGGTTGTGGAGTGTGTAATCACCATCCTTGAGGCCTTGTACATGAGTACAAGCACTACGACAAAAACATAACATAGAGGCACTTTATTAGAGACAATTTTTAAATTGCCTCTAGAATAAGGAGTTTTATAGTCTAGAAACACTTTTTAGTGGCACTTTAAAAATTGCCAAGAATACTTTTACCCTAGAGACACTTTAGAGGCAATTTTAGCACATTTTACCAAATTTATCGTGTAGAAGCATCTTTTTTAGCACTCTAAAATTTGCCTCATATGTAAAGGCATGTTTAGGCATTTTAAGCTCTGTAGAGGCGCTTTTTAGGAGGTTAATATGTGATAAGTAACTAGATATAAGTAACAAAAGGCACACATAGACAAATAAGAACATGAGGTTTAGATGGTTATTGTGCTGAACATAAAAAATGAATTTAGTAAGAGGTTTTGAGTTCAAGGATTGGTAATAGCAAGGTTTGTTTTTCCCCACTTTTTTCACAATAGCTTACAACAGTTGTGGTACAATTTAGTATCTCTAGAAAATGCGTCTACTCTCTTATGGACAATACAAAATGTCTCTACAAAAATGCAGCAAGGCATAGAGACATTTTATGAAATGTCTCTTCTTTTGTAGGCAAATCACCGAAAGACATTTATGAGGCATTATTGAAAATACCTCTACAGCGTTGTAAAGGCATTTGAAAAATATCTCTATAGTATTAGAAAAAGATCTCCACAAGACGTTTCTGTTGTAGTGAAGGCTGCTATGATGACCGATCTAGTTGCTTCTTTTAAGTTATCACAATGTTTATTGTCATCGCAAGATTAGACAGCCCCCCCCCCCCCCTATATCAACACACCAAAACACACACTGTGTTAGTTTACTTATGAGGGCAAGGACCCCAGGTACAATGGTTTGCTAATAGCATAGTCAACATCACACGTGCAAACTTCAATTTTGTACCATTTAGGATTGGTTGGGGGATTTGCACATATGTCACGGCTAACATGAAATCACACTCACCATGCGCCACTTCAACTAGAAGCTCCTAAAGGTCTCATTTGGGTGGGTTAAGACCCTATCCACATAGTCAAGATTTTAGTATACATTTTTGGCCTCCACATATGAATGGATTAGAGGCCAAGATTTATGGCCTATCTAGGAGTAGTAACCATCTGAAAATGAGAAGACGAATCTTTATCTGCGGAAAAAGTTCACTTTAGGTCTCTTAACAATGGGTCGAGTTTCATTCGCGTCCCTTAACCACAAAACCAGGTAGAGAGCATCCCCAACTTCTAAAACCAGTGCAAATCAAATCCCTCGACAGTATTGAGGGTGGTTTTAGCTGACGTGGCGCCTGCGTGGCTTGTTTGACTTGGTTTTCGTCCCAGATGGTGATGACGTGGTGCTTATATGAAACTGGAAGAAAAATAAAAATAAGAAATTAAAACAAATATGTGGGGCCCATATGTCAGTCACACAAAAAGATAAAAATATAGTGGGACCCACATGTCCCTCTACCTCACCCATCTCTCCTCCCTACTTCACTCCCCTGGATTCGCCTCCGCCGGTGAAGGACTGCGTCGAGACACCGCTACCTCCTGCCATCTGCGCTTTCGGCCTCCGCTTCCCACCACCGCACCCAACCTTGAAGCTCCCGTGCCGGCGACGAGGCTTGGGGACGCACGGAGGTGACAGTGATGGGGCTTGGGGATGCACGGAGGTTGTCCCCACCTCTGGCCTCCTCGTCAAGCTCGAGCTACTCCTCCTTAGACCTCCCGCCGCCTCCTCCCCCAATGCTCCCCGCTGGCTCGGCCTCAGCTACCGCATGGGCCTCTACTCCGCTCTCCGCTGGCCGCGGCCCCGCCTCCCACTGGTGCCCGCGGTTGAGACCACCGGTGCTGCTCCATGGGGGACCCAGATCCACCGCCGCCGAGGAGGGCCGCCTTTGGCCCAGCCGCCGCTTCACCGGACGAGAAGGGGCGTGAGGAGCGGCCGCAGTTGCCTCCCTCCAGTGTGGGGTAGAGAGAGACCGAGGGGAGGGGAGAAGAGGAGAAGATGGGACCCACATTTTTTTTTATTTTTGTCTAATTGTAATGCTATATAAGCGTCACGTCATCGTCACATGAGACTAAGATCAAGTCAAACAAGCCACGAAGGCGCCACGTCAGCCGAAACAGCTCTCAATAATGTCGAGGGACTTGATTTATATTGGTTTTAAAAGTTAGGGGACGCTATATACCCAGTTTTATGGTTAAGAAGCGCGAATAAAACTCGACCTAAAGTTGAGGGACCTAAAGTGCACTTTTTCCTTATCTGCGTCCTGCTGTTCACGTGCCCCTGAGACATCTGCTTTGGGAATTTTTACTATTACTAATTTAATTTTTTTTTAATTTACAAAACTAATTTTTGATTTGGTTAATTTGCAGAAATAGCCTCTTGCCGCCGTGGTAAAAACCGCCGTGGCCCAGGACGGCGAATGGCCTCCTCATCAGGCGCAGCTAACGGCGGCCCCCCGCCGTTAGCCGGGGGGGGGCACGTGGCATTGCTGCCCTCGGGGACGGCGGTGAATGCCTCCAGGGGGCCGTTTGCAAAAATGCATTCGCCGCCGTCCCCCAGGGCGGCGAATGCATAGCGTACCGCCGGCGATTCGGACGGTCCGATCCCTGTGCGGACCGTCCACTTAGGTATTGGACCGTCCGAATCGTCTGATCGGACCGTTGCCCCTCGAATCGGACCGTTGATCGAACTGACCATTGCCTAAAATCAGACCATCCGCCCAGGGATCGGGCCATCGGAATGCACACGATCGGACCGTTGCCCCCGGATTGGACCGTTGATCGGACTGACCGTTGCCCCAGATCGGACCGTCCGTCTAGGGATCGGACCGTTCGAATACCCCTGATCGAACTGTTGCCCCCTCCCGATCGGACCATTGCCTAGCCCAGGCCTCGGCCCCCTGGAGCCATTTGCAAATTACCAAATTTGAAAATTTTGTTGCTAATTTTTAACCCCAAAAATGTACGTACTGAATGATTTTTAATTCGACATTGGAAGACGATATATTGTATTATTCGTCATCCACTCGGTCGATACTTACGTAGTGCACGTACAATAGTATAGTGATATTAGCTAGATGCGAGCCGTTCGCATTGCGGCATGATGAATGCGACACCCATAGTACGAAATACAACAAGGGATACTACATTGTTAGCAGTACAATGTATCCGCTCGTTCTAGTCACCGGTTCCTAGAAAAGCGGGCGGTTCGTTCATGGTACGATCTAGACAGGCTGTAGTCGGCTGGTGATTCTGGTTGCATGTTCCAGTGCCATGATAGATACGACGGCGTGAAATTGTCAATCCATTGTCTGAATTGACACCTCCTTGAAGGATCCTGTGGGACGAGTTTGATTAGTAAATTCGTCACGTTTGGTGAAGGTAAACTATCTGCAGGAAGTAAGGTGCGGCTTGAACTTACATCGATATCGTTGTCAAGAATGTTTGGACAAACAAAGCTTCTGCGTCACAGAGTTCCTGGCCTTCTCGACCTGACGACCTGGCAACGATCACCACAAGCGCACGTTAGACGGTCCTCCCATCGCGGTAGTCCGAGAGGTCGATTTCTCTAGTCTGCCCCTTCTAGCTCTAGACGTCCTGGCCATGTATTGCGCCATGCTTTCATCTAACGGGAGGTAGTCATTTTCCGGGTTGCCGTTGTCAATCCACTCGATGAAGCCGCAATATCTTCCCTCGGTCTGTTAAGGTAAATATCCTGGTATAAGAGTCGTGGGCGTAAAAACGAATATGACAAAGACTTGACTAAAACACGTACCTGGGGACTCTGGTGCACGCACTCGAAGTATCTCCAGCCGTAAGTCTCCTTCTGATGAGATACGCGTAGCCGGCAACGGTCACCACAAAGGCATATCGAGCGTTCAGCCCAAGGTGGCAGTACCAAAGCGAAACCTAAATATCGCCAGTTGCAATCCTCCACGAAAAGAGGTGAAGGAGACATTGTTCGATGCTGCTACAAGAAGAAAAGGAAACTAGTGAGGCAGGTAGTGGCCGTAGTTCATAAACGGTGCGAAGTTTGCCCAAGGGCCTGGGTGAAGGCCCTCTGCTACTATGATGGTGCTTTTATATAGGTTGTCGTGCGTCTATTTCCCTATAAGACGTACAGGTCAAAATATAAGGGACATGCATATGCAAAAAGCGGTTGAAGTGGTCGACCATGCATTCAGAATGCCCGTGACGACGCATGACTAAAGCGACGCGCCGAAAGCTCGCTTGTCGCAATGTGGCGCACGCGCGGCCTATATTATGCAAGTAAAGGTGATCCGTACTCGCGCATGGTATGCACCGAAAGTGGTTTGTCGTTTTGAAATGGTACAGACAGGACGGAGTATCGTTGTAAATATTTGTGAAATGTCAGATCTGAAGGATGGGATCGAGTCTAGAGGGGGTGAATATGGACATGACAAATTTAAACAAGTAATGCGAGAGCTATAAATAAATAAATACAACAATAGCCCCTAGGTCATACGCCTCCTCGTCCTCCTAGGCTGCGCTCGCACATGCCCGCGCGAGTACGTCAGGCGGTCCGCTGGTACCCCACGGGTGGCTCGGACCGCCTGAGCAGCAGGGAAAGCACCGGCGTCGTGCGGCTGTGTGTGTGGTGCACCTCCGAGCTGTGACGATCCGATCACGTCCTGCTCCGGAAGGAGGTCGTCCTCGGTAAAGATCCAAGCAGAGGTGTTCGGGGCAGATCCCCGCCCAGTGTCCACCAGGTGGTGGTGAGATCCGCCGCATGGGTCTGGTAAAGAAAAGTTCGCGTCAGCCGAATAAAAAGTGCAGTTAGTTATGGAGAATAGGTTCAAACCTGACGTACCTGACAATCCTCGCCCGATCGTGGAGCCTGCCGACCTCGATCCTCTGGCGGTACCAGAAGGACCTGCTCCCCACGACGTACTGGCCCCTACAGAACCCACCGCTCCTGCCGATGTCCCTTCACCATGGGGACCTCGCATATGTATCTGCATCGATGGGGCTGCATCGGAACGGCGACAAGTCAGAGCACGGACGACCGAGCGCATCGTGTTGCACATCCGGCCGAACGTGATCGTCTGCTCCTGCTGCGTGAGAGGGATGCCAGCCTCGAGGCGCTGCCACAGTAGGCCGAGCTCCGTGTGGACCTGCCTAGCATCGTCCGCCTGTTCAGCAGGACATGCGTGGTTAGTTGCGCGTGATAAGTACCGTTGAAAATAGTATGAAAACCATTGACTCACCGCGCGGAAGTAGTCCTGGTCGCGGTGTGTTGGGTATGCGTCTCGCACCCCCGCGACGTGCGCCAGTGGAGCCTCGGGAGTGAACGTCACCCGTAGTCTGGTACGGGGCTGGTACCAGGAAAGGTACTGCTCGTACCTGGCGGCTGTGTAGGGGTGCATCTCCGTGATGACGTCCTCCGTGGCTATGAGCCAGTCGTTGATGTACTCGATGATGATGGGTCTCCACAACTTACCGGCGGCCTGGCCACGCCGATTTAACCTGCAGAGCACAACCGGTGACACAATGCATAACAATACGGAATGTTCATTTCCACATATACCTGTGAACGTGTTGCGGTATGCCCGGGCGTTGTGGATGGCCGAAGGTCTGTCGCATACCGAACTGCCGCATCACACGCTGCGGGCAGTGCGGCTCGACAGAAATGTCGAATAGCATCGGCGTCATCGTCAGCCAGTACGCCTGGTCCCTGTTGCAGAGGGACAACAGCCCACGCGGCGCACGCGCGTTCACCGCCTCGGCGCTGTATGGCTCCCAGACAACGTCGTCGTCCGTGATCCTGTCGAACTCCATGACGAAGTCTGGGTACGACTTCTGCACCTGCACATGAGCGTACCAACGCTACAAACAAGAAAAGAGTTCTTGTTAGTCCAAGTAACATAAAAAACCGAGACAGTTCTAACACCGAACATACCTCACGACGACACCACACCGTCCCCATCGTCGGATAGTCCTCCGGTGGGACATCCACGTACAGGGTGGACTCATACGGACTGTGGTCCACCACGGGGCGGCCGATCACGAACCGCTCTGCCGTCCAGAGCTGTAGGAGGAGTGGACAACCCGTGAAGACCGCTTCTAGGTCGGTCTTCCTGCAGCCATCGCACAGACCCCTGTACGTGGCGGCAAGGACTGCCGATCCCCAGCTGTACTGGGGAACAGCACCATCCTCGGCGTCGGCTATCTCCCTCGCGTAAGGGATCAAGCCCTTGTCGACTGCGTGGCCGTGCGAGTTGGTGAACATCACCCACCCAAACAGCCACAACAGGTATGCCTCTAGGCTCCTCTGCAGTGAGTAGCGTCGGCCTCCGGGTCTAGCTAATCAGACTGCAGTAACATATAAAGAAGTTGACACTGTAATTCTAGTATGGACTGAAGGATGAACATAAAACAACAAGAAAGCATTCTTATCGTGTAGCTCAGTACCCAAGCCTGAGGGGGGCCCGCATGCGTGTACGGGGAGATCTCGCCAACGAGGGGAAGCCCCGGAGCACGGTGAACCGGGGCGAACCGCTGCAGGATGTCCTCTCACCACGCTTGGAGCCCGTCAACTGGGCCCACCGCATCACCGGCTAGAGGCAGCCCAAGGAGGAGGCTGACGTCCTGTAGCGTGGGGGCCATCTCACCGCATGGGAGGTGGAAGGTGTGCGTCTCCGGTCTCCACCGGTCCACAAGAGCTGTGATCAGCGACCGGTCGATACCCCACTTCTTCGCCGGGTCAGTCGGGTCCGCTGCGGCTGCTACCAGCCTACACAGCGGCAGAAGGCCTGCCTCCCGCAACCTGACAATCAAAATAAAGCAAGTTAGTAAGTTGACATATACAGCTTCACAGTACAACGTTCGTACGTACCTAGTCGTGAACCTGTCGTCCACGAGAAGGAGTCGCCTAGAAGGTCAAGGACGTAAGGTACCGAGCTCGAGGTTCTGCACCGCCGAGAGAAACGACCGATGGGACTGATCGGTGGCATGATCCAGCAGCTCAGGCGTCTGGTACTCCATACCTGCAAGGAAAAAGAAGCGAAACGGATTAGCTTAATTAAACATAGTGCATTACAGTCAGAAAATTAACAGACAGCAAAGTACCTTTAAAAGGTCCACACTAAAACGAAAATCAGATAACAATACATGCATATTGGTACACATTACAGGGACATTACATTAGCAACCAGCGGCTATACTACACAACATAACCCGAAGGTGCACGAGGACGCCTGCGATGACGCTGCCTATCAGTGGTGCCTTCCCCAGTTGGCCGCCTTCCGTCGGCGCCTGATCCTTCCATAGGAACTTCCGCTGCACTTGGGGCTCGGCGTCTTTCGTGCACTTCTTGTAGGTATGTCCATCCTCTCCACACCTACTGCAACGTTGAGCGCTAACGCCGGCCTTGGATTCGTCCATATCATTGCGAATCCTCCGTGTCCGACGGCGGCCTGCTTGTTCCTTGCCTTCGTCGGGTCAGGGATGAAATAAACTGGGCTTGTGTCTTCAGTGAAAGTGCCGACGATGCCAAAACCAAAAATCTCGGTACTCCATGTATGCATGATTGCTTCCTTTTTAAAGTACGGAGACACATATTGGCGTTCATCAATGCCGCACTCCCCGCAAGCGGCAATGACATGAGAACAGGGCTTGTGGTACAAGCTTGGTTTCCGACAGGAGCACTTGCATGTCCCATCTTTCTTTAGGACACACTCTTGCCGAGGTTTCCTTGCGAATATGCCACGCCTGGACCTGTCGGCACACAATATCTCAAATCTATGCTCTCGTGTGCCCTGCACTCGGACTCGGTGCTCTCTTGCCTTCTTGCATTTCTCGTCAAAGTACTCTGTCATTTTTGTGCCGAACCAAAGGTTTGCATCGGCCATAGATGGGCCATTCTGTCTGCACCTGTTGTGAAAGTACGTCTGTGTTCCATGCAGGATGAACTCCACGATGGCAACAAGGGGGAGTTGCCTCACACCACACATGACCCAGTTGTAGACCTTTGCAAGGTTCGTGGTCATTATGCCGTACCTTGCTCCACCTTCATCGTACAGCAATGCCCATTTCTCCTTCGGCTCGTGCTCGATCCACTGCGAAAATCTGCTAACCGAGGAACCGGGCCTCCTTCTGAATGTACCGTCATCGGTGGGAAGTGCACCTAGAGCTTCAGGGCCGTCAACACCTCTAGCTGCGGGTCTTGCAGAACTCTCGCCTCTATGTTTGGCTGTCAGCTCATCAAGTCTCCTCCACAGCTCATTGAACTTCTTCTGTTGATTCTGGGCACACAAACGTTTGAACATGACCATCAGCTCCTTGTTTCTGAACTGCTTATAAAAGTTTGCGCCCATGTGACGCATGCACCATCTGCTCTTTACATCTTCCCACACCGGAGGGTATCCCTCGTCTGCGCATCCATTTCGCAGCTCCTCAATTGCACGCAGCATCCCTGGATGACGGTCATGTATGAGACATACATCTGGCCTCATCCCCACCACCTTTTCCTTAACCAGCTTCAGAAACCAGTACCAACTCTCTGTGTTCTCGCTCTCGACGAAGGCAAAGGCCACGGGCAACACTTGGTTGTTCCCATCTACTCCGATTGCCGTCAACATTTGGCCTCTGTATTTTCCAGTTAGGAACGTGCCGTCGATGCAGAGAATGGGCCTGCAATGAAGAAATGCAAACATGCACGCCTGCAGAGAGAGGAAGGCCCGTTGAAGGACATTCTGCCCAGGATTTGGTAACGATGGGAAACTTTTGATTTCAGAGTAGCTGCCAGGATTCCTCGCACAGATGGTTTCCAGTAGACGAGGCAAATTATTGTACGAAGCTTCAAAACTGCCGAATCTCCTTTCAATTATCTTCTGTTTGGCCCTCCATGCCTTCGCATATGTAATGGTGTACTTGTACTTCTCCTCGATGCGCCTGATAATTGACTTGGGCTCGAACCGGAGGTTCTCCACAATAGCATAATACAGCTCTGAAGCGATGAATGCAGATGATATGTTCCTGTGGTACTTCTGAACACCCGGAAGATGGCAGTTGTGCTCCGTCACGATTGACACGGACCAATAGTCGTCATATTTCTTCCTGGATGCGTACATCCTCCATGGACATCCATCGCTTGAACTTGCACATTTCACTTCGTACACTGATATGGTGGACTTTGATACCCAGAACTCCCTCCCAAGTGACACGGCCCACATCTTCACAGCCTCTGTCAACTGTGCTTTTTCGGCGTATCTAGCGCCTTGCACCACTTCATTCTGCCGATACTCCCATGCCACGGTGTGCCCCTCTGAGACAACGAGTCCGGAGAAATCCTCGTTGTCCCATTCTGCCGGGTATACATCGTCCTCCGAAGAATCATCATCCTCCATATGCTCAGGTTCTGAGTCTTCAATTTCCATCTCCTGTACTAGACCTGGGTGTCTCTCCCCTTCATCTGCAAACCCCCCAGGTCCCATGTCTTCTTGGCCTCCTTCCTCTCCGGCACCCTCGTCTTCTGCCTCATTTTGCTCCCCTGTTTCATCGGGCCCTTCTACTGTACTTGGACCAGCCTGATCAATGCTGACCCTGTCATGCACTACCACTAGGATACTCGGTGCCCATCCTCGCTGCAGTGCACTCTCCACAAAAAATACCCAGCTAGCCGTCGAATCTATTGGCATCAATTCCCACCAAAAACCTTCCACAGCCCAGCTAACCAGTGCGTACACCGTAATTGCATTTACTTCAGGATCTACTCCTAATCCCCTCATTAACCAATTGTAAACTCTAGGAAAACTTCTCTCAGCTGGAGCTATAATTCTCTTTTGTGCTACGTTGAACTCCGATAAATCTACCCCATATGGTCCTTCTCTGACATTTCCTTCACCGTGATATATCGCGAATACAACTCTATTTGCCATTTCTATTGACAAAAAAGATTTTCACTACAGTTATTAATCTGTACTAATCAATATTCGTTCCATAAAAAGGCTATAGGTATGAGTCAAACCATTACCATTTCTATATTTTACAAACTAACCCAGCAGCGCTAATAAAGTTATACGCTAGGTTTATCTAACATGTCGAAATGACGTATACCAACGATGGTCATGGCGGAGCATATTTATTTCTAAAATATCTACAATTTACTACATGTCCGCTATGTTCTTTTAGTACGGTCAAATAAATTTAACACTAACGATGGTTATGCCAAACCGTTAATATTTTCATAATATGTCGGGTATTACATTACGCGTCTAGTACTAATTAACACTTGTCTAAAAAATTGACTACATAACAGAGAGAGAGCAAAAAAATACCTAGATTCGGCTCAAAAATCCGTGAGGGCTTCGCCGCTGTACTGCTCCTCCTTTGCCTCAGCTCTATTGGACGAACGCTGGAGGCGGAAGGGGGAAATGACGCGTCGGTGAGTGTGCGAAGGGATTATATAGGGGAGGCCTAAAAACCGCCATCCCCCAGGGTGGCGATTGGGCTAAAAACCGCCCTGGGGGACGGCGGCGAATGCATTTTTGCATTCGGCCCCCTGGAGGCATTCACCGCCGTCCCCGAGGGCGGCAAGGCCACGTGGCCCCCCCGGCTAACGGCGGGGGGCCGCCGTTAGCCGCGCCTGACGGGGAAGCCATTCGCCACCCTGGGCCACGGCGGTATTTAAATACCGCCGTGGCCCACGGCGGCAAGAGGCTATTTCTGCAAATTAACCAAATCAAAAATTAGTTTTGTAAATTAAAAAAATAAATTAGTAACAGTAAAAATTCTCTGCTTTGGAGCTTGTGAAATGTCATCCATACGGCCCAGAAGTATGGAAACATATGAGAATATGGCCTGTGCTATGACCAAAGTGAGCCAAGCTAAGGAGTAAACCCAATGCACTTTGTGAACAGGCCAAGGACCCAATTAATTAGCCAGATGGGCACAGCGGTGTCAATGGGCTGGCATGTAGTGCGTAGCAGCAAATTTTCAGCTCAAGCACTTGGATGGGTCAATGTATCATCTTTACAATATCGTTAGCTATAGAACGAAACTAAAAATGGTTTCATCTTACTACCATCAGATAGAGGGATACATGACGTCAAACGGCATTGATTTTGGCCAAATATACAATCGTTGATTGTGTGGTTAGTTTGGACAGAAAATGCATGCCATGGGTAGATTAGCTATGAAAAGTTGCATTACAATAATACACTACTTATAATATAGCAGGTGATTAAACGACATTGCTAATTGCGCCGCATAGGTTATACATGCAGCTGGTTATTTACTGATCATTGGATGAATGTGATGGGACTTGTTGTCCTCCTCAGATCACATGGATTCTTGCTTGCAACTGCATGATTGATAATAATTACCAATGATCTCCAGTTCTCCATTGATGTGTATGACCTACTCTTATTGTCGGCGCGAGGGGATATTAATTTACAAGTAACCAACTTGGCCAATGTGGCTAAAAACTTGCGGAAATGTAACCGGTTTTGAATGACATGCCGCTGACGTGACAATGTAATGTAATGCTAATAATATATATCTTATCTTAACCTACTTCTTTACCTATTATCTGTTATAAAAATTAAAATTATTTTCGCTAGAATTTTGATAATACTAGATTTGATACGTCTTTCGTTCATCATCAGATTTTATGTCTGATTTTCACGTTGCATCTCACAAATAAAAGGCCCAAAAAATAATAAAAGGCCCTGAATCGGTTCGATCGTGTTTGTGTCTCCTTGCGCACCACGCTGCCCGCCTGGTTCCCGCGCGTCCTGGTTCCTGCATGCGCAACATCAGATTGGAATTTGCCTCTTCCGTCTCCAATCGGGACTCGCTTCGTCCGTCTCCCACTCGACACTGTCCTCGGAGTGCGTCGCTCGCATGCTAAGGCCAGGTCACTGCTCCCCTAGCCGGCTAGGCCAGGCCTGTATGCTAGATCGTCCCATGTAAATCTCTTTAGTTAAAAAATCTTTGTGATTAGACTGTCCTGCGCATCAACAGCAGCATGCCTGCATGATGAGAGGTAACTTATTTATCCCACTATTCAATACTTCAGTTCCAATAAATAGTAATCTTCAAACCATAATATCTTTATATTTATCTATTATAAAAATTGTGAGGTAACTTATTTATCCTACTATTCAATATTGTTTCCGATTTTTCGACCGTCACCCTGTGTCCGATCGCTCGCTCCTATCCTGTATCTGTTCTTCCGTCCTCAACACATCAATTGGGTATCGGTTTCACACAAATCCATCATCCATCTTGACCAAATCATGCAGGCCGGCCTAATGGGCTATCTCCCGACAGCCCTGATCGATCGCACGACACTAATCTGTCACGTACTCATCCATCGATCATCCTGCCAATCGGACTCAATACAACCCAACCCTAACCTGGGCTAACTAAATAAATATTTTTTAATACGCCCTCTTTACGAATGAGTCAAATAAAATAATAAAATAACAAATAACACAAACTAACTCCAAACCTGACTGCTACATGCAGAAATAATATAAAATCCTGACACTTTGCTAATACTAGATTAATTCATATGCTAATATCCCTATAAAAACATTCATATGCTAATAATGTTGCCTGAATTTCAATTATACTGGTTTTGGCTCTAGCCTATATATGTTGGTTTCTATCTTAGCGAGCACTAGCATGACCCCAACCTCGAAATAAATTGTATTTTTCGTTTGTCACGGTTCCTGCGTGTTTGGTGACACGAGACATAAGTTTTATGTGCAACGCAAGACACCAGGTGATTGTATCTAATTCAGATCATGGTTTCCACACAATACGAGACACCAGGAGATCGTGTCCGAATCAGATCAGGATTTCCGTGCAACTCAAGACAAACAGCAGATTGCATCCTATTATATTTCCAAAATTTGCAGCTTATGATTTTCTAGAAAACAATGCTAGCAAATTTTTTTTTTACGTAGTGTGTTTGACCAATTCCTTCTACTTATAACAATAACACTTATGCATATAGGGTACATATGTATAATTAAAATAGCATTCGTCCGTTGTAACACACGAACATTTATTTAATTTTATTTTTTAATAGATAAAGATAAAAATAAATAGTGTTTCTGTCTAATTTTTTCTCAATCGTCACAGAGTCCATGTCGTCGCCGCTCTCCTTGCCCCCAACCTCTTTGCTCTGCGTCCAAGCCCCCTTCGTCGTCCGTCCGTCGTTGATGTCGTCTCGCGAGAAGCAAAAAACAAAACAAAGTCATATCCGATCCCGCAGCCGTTCCTCCAGAAGTCCAAATCCCACCTGCAATTGCACCATCCTCTTCTCGCGGCATCTGCAAGACTGCCATCGCCGCTGGCTCGCTCTCCTGCCCCAAATTTTCCGTCCTTCCCTGGGCCCGCGAGGCTTGTCCCTGATGCGGACGAATCGCTCCGTGGAGCCCGACCACTTCCACGACGTGCTCGTGGCGCCTGGGCCTCACCTCCTTGAGTTCCCCGAGGACGAGGGTGAGGAGTCCATCCAGTGGGTTTGTCTCCAATTGGATAACCACAAGGAATAACCGGATCTGCAGCTTGAATGCACTCGACAAATTCGATTGGGAGGAGGTGGCTTCCCCCTCCGGAGCACCAGTGGGAGGTCCTCGCCATGTGCCCATTGGCTTCCCCCTGGTCTTGATGTGTTACTCGGCAAAGGGGCTGACGGTTCTTCATTAAGAGGCGCTCTACTTTGCTATCGGTGGTGCCAGTGAGGAGGGCGAAGGGAAGGAGTGCGCGGTGGGCAGAGATGGAGTCGCTGCTGGGGAGCACGTCAAACCACGATGGGAAAATTATCTTACTGAACTTTTCTCCTGTGCAGATGCGTCGTTAACAAATCTTTTTGGCAATCGAGCTTACTCTTGGCTCAATCATGACGTCTCCAAGAAAATGATTGCTTTATGTATGTCTGCACAAAACACAAAAGCTCTCGGAAGATCTTTCGTGGTATGGAGTATGGACATATGACTTTGCAACTTGATTTCAAAGGGATCAAGTAGCCACTTAATCCTTTGTTTATTTACACTGTCAACGGGATACAACAGAACAGTGTATTGCAGTGGAGTTTTAATGTTCGAAAAATAAAAATATTTTTGCTTTATGTATGTATGTATGATTTAATCTGTTTGTCAGTTTAAATGTAAAATAAGTTTTGCAAGTTATAAACTTTTTGCTAGACAATTTGGTATTCACATGCCTATTATTTAACCGTGTATGGTAAAAGGGCATGAAGGTTACTATATACTTTTATGGGACTTGACTGTCTATTAAATTGTGTATATATGATACATATAGTTATTATTTGGTGTACATAGTTATTATTGAGCTCAACAAAGATTTTATTTTGTACAGTCTTTGAACAAAAATATATGTGTCATCTATTTTTAATGGATTTTTTTATGTCATGTAATGATTCTTTTTATCCCTGTAGCGAAGCATGGATACTGTGCTAGTCTATACCTACATATATACTTATTATAAAAATTCAGTAGTGTTTCTGTCCTCAACCTTTCGTTCGTCGTCCGCCCGCCTAACGCGCACGTCCGCGAGTTTTCGTCTATGCACGTCCTTGCTTATTTTTCGTCCGTCGGCATGACTCACGCCATGTCAGCCTAAGTCCGAGTCATGATCCCAAGCGGAAATGCCCTGAAAACTCATCATCTGATCTCTAGGAAACTAACATGATGATTTTTCTAAAGATAATCAAGACCAATTGAACACATGATGAGCAGGTTGAGAACGTGAGATTAATCTCATATATATGAAAATTTGCATTCGAGGAAGTTGAGGAGGTTGAGGGGCACGTGGAAGTTGTCGTGGACGGGGCTGGCGATGGCTTTCACGGTGCCCTCGATGTGGTCACCGGGACGGAGCGGACAAGCGCCTTGATTGGAGTATGCGTACGCCACCGCTGCCAGCACCAGTGCCTGTGCCGCCGCCGCCTCTGGCGTCCTTTCCATCATCACCTAGCCAAACTGCACAAATAAATCACCAACGATGGTGAGGCGGTTATTGATCGGTGCGGCGTTGCTGCCTGATTTGGCCATGGCTGCTACTCGATTGATTGGCTGAATGATTTGTGGTGGATCGAATCAACAGGATCCTTGTTGAAATTTGTGATCTTTTCCTTGGGTGGAGAAGTTGGTGGTGGGGAATCAGGGGATTTCATGAAAAGGGGAAAACTTAGGGCACGTTTGGTAGGGATTCTCGGAGGTGATTCTCAATCGGATCAATTGGAGCCGAGCCAAACGGGCAAAAAATCCCCCGATTCTCAGCCGAATCGATCCGCTGTGATTCTTAATTTTACACATGAATGGAGAATCAGGCAAAAGGCGGCTTCTCATGAGAATCCAACGAACGAAAATTGAAAATCCCCATAAGAATTCACAAAATCTCCATAAGAATTAGAATCGCAAGATTAGAATCATAGAATCTGAAGATCTACCAAACAGGCCCTTAATTCAAAGGGAAAATGTTTAACCGGCCCTGTATAGTGACCGGCAGTGGAGAAGGCCGTGGAGTGAGGGGAGGCACCGGCTTTGGGATTCTAGGAGTGAGGGGGACTACTTCCGATGATCGGTCACGGCTGGGACGTAGGCAGCGAGGGTCAACGGCGGCAAGCAGAGGGAGGCGATGGTGGAGCTCGTGGCGATGTCACTCCAGCGACATGGCGGTGGGGCGCGCGGTCGTGGGAGCATTGGTGTGACGTGGTGAGTCCTCCGATGGCTTCTGCTCACGGGAGATGGCCAGAGTCGACGGTGCAATGGCGGCCTAGACAGAAAAGGAAGCAGAGCGGCGGCCGGGGTCTCTCTAGCGATCTCCGGTGATGTAATCAACAGGGAGATAGAGGGGCATCGAGGAGTTGGGTACGGTGTGCTATAAAAGTTAACCGAGAGAGCAGAACGACCACTAACTTGTCTGATCTTATTAGCCATTAATTAATCAAGATATGTCAGATGATGACACAAGAACATACGATATTTGTTAACGAGATTCAGCCGAAACCTAATCCCGGTGCTTTGATTATGGGTGCTTCTCTCCAATGAACATAACACACCAAGCTACTGCAAGTCCATGGCCTCGCCGCCACCCTCTCTTTGTGTGCCTGCACTACATTGTCATTACCATAGTTACATTGTGGCGCCCCTTTCTATTTAAAGGGTTGCTGGGTTAAAGAGCATCACACCCTGAAAATCATCCTAATTAAAAATTATGGGTAAATGGGAATACAAGAAATCACTATAAAAATTATTTGTGGAAGTATTTAAATAAAATTCTAAAATTTCCAATATTAAAAATTTTCAAGTTAAAATCTATTTAATGCTTAGATGTTTTTGTATTCTATAGGGTTGGTTAGAATATTTTAAGCACTCAAGTAGTTATAATAATGTACTTTTCTTTTGTTTCCTGGTGGTTTTACTTCTGGTAAATTCCTTATGGTTTAATAAACTCTCTGAAATTTTTTTGGATTTTTAGAGCTCCAGAATTAATTTTAATGTAATAAAGATCATTTCAGTAATTAAATAAATGAAGAACAAATCCCTTTTCTTCTCTCAATCTCGGGTTGTTTCTACTCCAATTCTTTTATCTTTCTCTTTGACTCGGACCTGTGTCCCTCTTCTTTATCAATATCTGGTATTGTTCCCGAAACCTTAAAATCCCCTTGAAATTCAGAATTCGGAGCTCTTGGATAAATTCAATTTTGGAACCCTAAAATCCCCATTTTTCCTCGCACCAAATTCCCAGAAAGTCTAAAAACCATTTCTCCATAAATACCCTCAAATTCCCTACTCCTAAGGATATTTTCGATATTCTGAATATCTCTAATATTCCAATTTTCCAATTTCCCCAAAATATTCTCCATTCCCGAACCCCAAAATACTCCTTATTTGGATTTTTAACTACTCCTTAAATATCCCAAATATTCCACTTCCAATTTCCATAAAATAATCTCGGATTTCCGGTTCCCAAAACTATTTCAGTATTCAAAATCTTTGAATATTCGACATGCCTCAATATACCTTTGATTTTCCTTGATTTCCAATAGTCTAACTATCCCTTATGTTCCCCTAATTTCCTAGATCCCCATATTTTCCTAATTTTGGAGAATTTCCGAAAACCCCCTCCCTCTCTCTTTTCTTCCTTTTTCCCCTTCCACCTCTTTCTTTTTCTCCTTTTTCTTTTTCCCATTATTTTCTTTCTTCTTCCTTCCTTCTTCTTCCTCCTCTGGCTCTTCTCCCTCCTTCAGCCAGCCATGGGCCCGAGCTCTCCTCAGCCTACTACTGCTCGCCCTGTACCTCCCTCCTTAGCCCTCGGCCCGGCCTACGCCCCGGCCTACCGCTGCCTCGGCCCAGCCCTGAACCGCGCCGCTGCCCCCTCCCGCAACTGCCGCTGTGGTTTTCGCCTACGCTGCTACCCTGTGCCGCGCACCCTAGCGCCTCTCTTCCCCCTATAAATACTAGCCTACTACATCCCGATGCCTCTATGCCCTAGCCACCATCCTCCAGTGCCCTAGCCAAGCGCCGCCGCCACTGCTAGCCATCGCCGTTGCCCAGCGCCATCTCGCCGCCACCACCTCGCGCCGCCGCTGCCGCTCGGTTCCTCCCCATCGGGCGCCATTGTCGAACGCCGCCACTGGTGAGCACCGCCCCCCCTCTCGGCGCCTCGCTTTTTCCCCTTTGCTTAGCGTCGTCATCTACCTCCAAACCTGGCACCCTGATGCTCCTCCCCATCTGCCAGGCACCGCCGTCTATCACCATCGACCGTCACCGTTCGCCGCCGTCCTCTCTGTCGGTTGCCCTCGCCGTCGACGCCTCCCGTCGCCTTTGCCTCGCCATGCCGTGCCGCATTGCGCCAGCGCATCACCATGGTCTGGCGCACAAGCTAGCCTCGCCTCTCTGTGCCGCCGACATGTGGGGCCCATCGGCAGCCTACTCACCAATGACTACCCGATGGACCCGCTTGAACAGTACCCTAAGCTCCCTCAACCGTTGAATCTCCAAGATTTAATCCAGGACCGTCCAATCCTCATAAAACCCTCGGGACAGATCTCGTCCGTTCGATCCTTCGGATCCAATCTAAGCCGTTGAATCTCCATAACTCGGACCAGGGACACGTCAGCCCTAAATTGCCACCTTACCACCACATCAGCGCCACCTAAGCCCTAGGTACCACGTGGCACCCTAGTCAGCAGTCCACCACTCCATCCTTCTTCTTAGTCCATAGACCTAGTCCACTGTGGATCAACTCACTGACAGTGGGCCCCATTCCAATATCCATCCAAAAATAAATCCTTTGATAATTAAATTCTGAGGGAATATTCCGAGAATATTTCTTTTCCAACTTCTTTTTAGATTTTCTCTAAATTCGAACTTCCGGAGGCCGTATCTTTTCTGTCCGAACTCTGATTCGACCCGTTCTTCTTTCTAAATTCATCTAAAATCAAGATCTACATGTTTATATACTTTTTAGATAATATTTATTTAGAGTTTTTAGGGTTTTTCCTTATTTTGCATGTAGCCGCGTAGTTTCGGCCGTTTTAGAGGATCACGAAGTTCGAGGAAGAGTTCGGAATATCATCTGAAGACTTTTCTATTGCAAGGCAAGTCATACAATAATCCCCTTGAGCATGTTGATCCCAGTTGTGATAACTATTTTATTTTAACGTTATTCATGCAAAACTTTGGAATGTCATTATTGCGGGTATTATTAATCCTATATTCCTTAATTATGGCCATTATTTTGCTATTGATACCTTTACCTTGATACCCTGGGTAATTAATATTGACTAGCTAGATGTCTAATTAATGATATAGCTAGATTATTTAGGATTTACTTACCTTGCCTAGAAACTTTAGTGTCATTTTATGTGAGGAATTATTCATTCACCAACGATTAATTAATGGTTAATTGCTATATTTTCACGACGGTTGGTCGTGGTTGGTTAATTAAATATGACAACTAAAACTTGACTAGTGGTGGGTTGTGAGCACATGGAATGATAATGATGCTAGTGGTGCTCATGACAATTAAGGACCGGTTTGCGAGCTACTTGTTACGAAGCAATACCCGTACTAACCATAAGCTAGAATGGGTAATGACTTAACTGGACATGTGGCAAGTTCAACAGGAGACACTAGGACGTGTTTGTGGCAGTTGTCAATAAGTCTACGCATGGCAGTCATAAGTCTATGTTTTTGGGCGTTGAGCCGTCTCCCTGCCTAGGAACCTGATCAACCCTACTGGAGACAGGTGGTTCAGGACGTGGCTCTTCTGTGGGTGAGTTACATGAAAGGTCTTGTCATGGTTTCCCCTCGGGGCACGGTGACATGTGTGGAACCGCGTCTTGTGAGTAAATTGGTACACCTCTGGCCAGATTAAAACTGTTCGAATAGCCGTGCCCGCTCTTAATGAGCAGCCTAACAATGTTTTTCGTGATTAGTCTCACACTACTCATTAATGATAATAAATTATGGAAACTTGATAGCTCCAATTTGGAGAGTTATGGTTTGGGGCCTGAACTGCATTGGAGTGCTGTTCAGCGATTAATTAATGCTAATATTAATTGAACTATATTGTTTTTATAATGATTTTAAATGCAAATATTTTAAATGTTGTTTATGCAAATAAACTATATTATGCCTTTTCTTTGAAATCTTATTGCATTATTTTGCAATCCTGTATGGCTTGTTGAGTATGGTAGGTGGTATTCAGTCTTGCAATATTACCATCAACAGAGTGAAGATTTATGTGGAAGGAGAAGATTTGGTGTTTGGCTTATACCTTAGTTGAGCTGTCTGTGGGCTTGGTGTTAAAGCTATGCTAGGTTGCCATTCTGATGCAGTTTTCTTCTGTGTGAGGACTAAGTGCCTCTTTTGTAAGTATTTATCATTATTTTATTTTGGTTATGTTTATCAAATTGTCGATTTATATACCTCAGCTGATTCCTGGACGATGATTTAATGCACAAATTAGCTTTGAAAATTTTGGTGAATTTTCGGGCGTGACAAAAAATCCGATGCTAACTTTACCCCCTACCATCTAATATAACTCCAAGTCCAACTATAATCTAATAGGACTAGTATATTTAACACCTATTCTAACACAGTGAACTCATTTGTACCCTCAATTTAGGACAAGAAGCAAGGATGGAGGGGAATTTTGAGTTCAACGCCGGCGGCCGAACTAGGGTTTCAGCCCCGAGTTCATCGGCGGCGGTGATTAAGGCCGCTGAGGGTGTGTTGGCTCTTGGCAGTGGGAAGAGGAGGTGGACGCAGTGCTTTTTAGTGTTGGCGGTGGCATGAGAGGAGGCTTGGGGAGGGGGATGATGGTGGAAACAGAGAGCAGTGGTAGCAAAGGCAAAGTTTGTCGTAGTAGGCAGCTTCGAGGGAACAGAGCTCGAACTTGGCTTAGCTCGCTCGGGAGTTTGTTGGCTCGGTTGGCAAATGCGAGGATGATGCGTTGGCGGCAAGCTGGCGTGAAGCAATTGTGTGGCTCGAGCGAGACGAGCAGAGGTGCTGCACGCATGCCACAGTGCTCGGCCTAGAGGCAGAGCAAAAGCAGAGGAAGGCCCGCCTGGGCTAGGCCAGCTTGGGCCAATTGGGTCAGTCTGGGCCAGGAAGGAATAAAGATAGAGAGAAAGGGAGGATGGGACCAGGTTGAGGTTGGAAGCGGACCAATGACGAGAATAGGAATGAGTCAGAGTCTCGACAACAACACGGACTCGTCCGCTAGGTCATGGGATAGGAATTGCACTTTCGAAGAAAAAGAAAAGACCATGAACAACAAATGAGTTTTAAAATGGAATGGAACGATAAATGCGATGTGAGCTTGTAATTCACAAGAAAAAAAGCGGTTTTTAAAAAAATTAGTCAATTTTAGAGCTGTTACACTGATTGATTTGTATGTCCCACATGACAGTGATGCTACCTCTCTCCCGAGGGCTGATGTCATAATTCATTAACCTTGTCCGTCGTCATGTGGGATGCGAGACCTGGTTGAAAAACTCGAATGGAAGAATCTAGCCATGGATCCTCCCCTTTCCATGTTTCCAATCCAACCCAAATCAAACCGTGTACAACTGGAATAGAAAGCTTTGAGAAGTTACTACCACCTTCAAGTCCTAACCCAATCTGATCCCGTTGTAACGCGTCCGACGCCATGGGCCTTTGGTACATCGTCTATGTCATGTACAATGTTCGTGTCATGTGTTTTGATTCATTCAAAGTGTTTCTATCCTAATCTATTTTTTTCGTCTAGCGTATGGGGCGATTCCAATTTTGTTCCGAACCTGTTGGACCGCAATGGAGGCAGCGAGATCATGCTCGAACAGATGGCACTGCACCTGTCAGCCATTGTCAATAGGTACATCTCTACGGGCGCTTCGGGCGCTTGGCAACATGCTCTTCGGGCCCATCAAGGAGGAGGAGCCCGGGAAGCGGGGCAAGGAAAACTATGAGGGCAACATGGAGGAGGTATTTAGGGTGCTCGATGGGCGATGGCTTCATCTCCGCCACTGGGAGGCAGTATATAAGCTGCAGGTGTGCAACCAACTTGAATAACTTAACGATCTGATCAAAGCTGTCACACCCTGATATTAGCCACACTAAATTATACTTGAGAAAATGCCCAAGAAAAATAAATTTAAATGGCAAAAGGAATTAATTAAATATGTGAAATGCAAAATAATAAATTAACATGGCCGAGAATATTTTTATTATGTTCTCCTTGCCAAAATACATTAACTGGATTTTTAGTGAAATTTTCAAAGCACAGGAACTATTTTTAATAAATCAAAAACGATTATTGGAATTAATTTTGCTCTGGAAATCATTTTCCTTTTCTCTTTCTTTCGGTTTTCTCTTTTTCTTTCTTTTTCCCTCTCACTGGGCCGCGGCCCAGCACTGTGCCGCCGGCCTCCACCAGCCCGCGTGCAGCCGCGCCCCGACCCCACCTGCCAGCTGCCGTCCCATCCCCTCCTGCTCTCTCTCTGCGCTGCGAGGCCCGCCTGTCGGGCCGCTCGCCCATACGCCTCCCCGCAGACAGGCCGGGCCTACCTATCAGCCTTGTCTTCCTCCTCCGTCCGAATCGGGCGGAGGGGAAAAACCCCCTCCGCCGTTCGATCGGCGCCGGTGCCCGCCTCCTCCCGTGCTCACCTCGGGTTCAAACGAGTGCGGACCGAGTCTGCCCCCACTCCCCACGTCCTCCGGCGTCCTCGTCCCCTCCCTCTCGCGAATCACGTGCATGACCCTGACACCGCCGCCCTCATTCCCGAGCATGATTGTGCCGTTACGGCCTCGATCCCGCCCGGCCGAGTACATATTAGTGTTTGCCGCGCTCTCCTCTACATTTCCCCTCTCATACCGAGCCTTCTTGAGCCCTCAAACACCACCGCCACCGTGCACCCGAGTTTCCACCGCCCTTCACCAACTCCGGCCGTCACTCGCTGCCGGTCCAGACGCCGCCAAGCCTTACCGCCACCGCCATCATCTCCGCCGTGCCCAGGAGCCCATTAGCCGCCACTCCGTGGAAGCCGAAGCCCGCTGGAACGCTCCGTCCTCACGCACGGTGAGCTCCAGTCCTCTGTCTCCACTCCGACCGGCCGTTTCCACCGCGCCGCGCCTCCTTTCTCCGCCCTAACTCCCTTCTCGTCCTCCTCATCTTCCAGGACACCTCGGCCGCCGCCTCTCGCTCGTTCGCCATCGTCGGAGCTCCATTGCCGGTGTCATCCCGAAGCCGCCGCCGCTACCTCATCGCTACCGTTGTCCTCGCGCCATCCCTCGCCACCGGTGAGATTCCCCTCCGCCTCCCCATCCTATTTCACCCCTCCGCATGTCTGCTGCCGCACCGTGTGGTCGCCGCCGGCGACCATTGGGTCACGTGCGCGCCACCACCTCCCGCTCGTGATGGCTAGCTTTGGCCGCCGTTCCCCGAGGCCGTCTGATCTACCGGGTGGAAGATCGGGGCCGCCCGCGTGGTCACCCGCGTGGCCGCCTCATTGGCGCCACGTGTGCACCACGTGGTGCACCCGTTTTGTGCCGCGGTGGACTTGGTCCACTGTGCGCCATCCCCCTGTGTGCCGCTGACCGGTGGGGCTCGCCTGTCGGCGCCGGCTTCCCAGTCCAGTGACGCCATAAATTGGATAATTGTGCAATAAATCGTTTAGTAATTAGTTTTACACTAGAAATAACAGTAAAACTTCAATAATTCATAACTAATTCATACGAACTCCGATTAAGCCCATTCAAATTTCATTAAATCCAAAAAATGTCAAGAATGCATTAAAAATACTTTCAACCCATGTTTGATTGCCCACATGTACTGTTTTTAATTGTTTACGCATTGTTTGTTATAGAATCTGACGTCGGTGACCCTCCGGTGTATTACGAGGTAGTAGCAGAGTACATCGAACCGGAGCAAGGCAAGTCGCACTGTTACCTTGATCAATTTGTACCTGTTTTTTATTAAATTGCTTTGTTTACTCAAATAAACTGCATTATTTCTATATTTCATGTGGGTGGGTTATAACCTATACAATAATAGGACCTTGCCTTAGCTTTGAAACCTGAATCCTTGTCACCTGGGTAATAATATGATTGGATTACTATTCTTAGGATGCTTAGCTATGCCTAGAAACATAGCTCACATGGGAATTAAATATTATATTTTTATATGATTCGACTCAATGTCGGCAAAATGAAACTTTCGATAGGTTGAGGTTAAATTACTAAAATTGGACCTAAATGGTGGGCTGTGGGTGTATGGTTTCGCTTGTCATACCCATGGCAATTAAGGACCGGTTCGCGGGAACCACTTAGGCAACTACCCGTACTTTACACAAGCCAGCGTGGGCAACGGCTGGGCTTGAAGCGTTTCTTCTCCCTCTCCTAGGCACCGAAGAAGAGGGTGGGCGTGATGGAGTTGGGTCGGCCCGGGGTAGGGTTGATCGGCTTCCGGATTCACCGTGGCGCAAGGGGGGTAGCCTGGCCAATATGGCGTGCCCTGTCGGCAAGTGCAACCTCGGTGTGGTGTGGATGGTTAGGGAGAGGTTTCGTGAACAGTCCTGTCACAGCCTCTCACAGGGCATCGTGGTGATGCACTGGCACACGGGAACGTATGTGGGGCTGTGTCTTGTGGGTAAAGTTGTAGACCTCTGATCAAAGTAAATCTATTCGAATAGCCGCGCCCAGGGTTATGGGTACATTGGTCAAGACTCACCGTGATTAGTTTCATCCTTAGATATTTAATCTGGTTTCATGAAACTGGTGTGGTTTGGGTGGAAGGTGTGGAGTCCGGTCAAGGTGGTTGAGTTGATCGGGGGTGGCCGGTTAGCGTGGTGTAACGCTAATCAGTGGAGACTGGTGAGCGTGGTGTAACACTTATCAGTGATGCCTGGTGGACATGGTGTAACGTTCATCAGAACGTGTCTAACGAGGATCGTCTCGAGAAATAGGCTGGCTCCGCCGTCAAGGTGCTTGTGGGATGGAAGCTGTCGATGGACCCGCTGTCTATAGACTACGTTTTACCTTTTCCGCTGCATTTTTGTAATATAATTTTACTTTGTTTGTAAGGCACTCTGTATGGCAACTTGGCTTTGTGTACCCTGGCTTTCCTAGGCAGGGATTTAATACACATGAATGTTCAGAATTTTGGTGACAAATTTCTAGGCGTTACAAGTTGGCATCAGAGCCAAGCTTGACCGTAGGACCAGCCAAATGGAAACCCTAAGAGCCTTCTGAAATTCTCTCTTGCATATGCTTCTCACATTTGGAGTTATTTTGGGAAAAGTGGGAATTCGTTCTCGGATTGGGATAAAATCTTGGCCGTTTATTTGATAGAAATTTTTGAGTCAAGTTAAATCTGGAGTGAAGATTTTGTTCATGGGTTGTCATGGGTGACCAACTTTTGAGAAAACATGGGTTAATCTAGGGGAAGGTATGATTTATGGCATGCATAAAATATTTTTATTTGCTTTGCAATTATTATGTGAATTTTATTTGGTATTATTTGGTTTCACAGTGGTATTTTGTCGGTCTCAAGTTTACTTACAAAATTATTTTCTGTATAAAATCGTTGTTATTTTCAAATTATTTACTGTTCACTTATTTGGATCTGAGCATACATTGATTCCCCATCCTTTCTATCTATAGATGGACAACCTCCCCAACCAGCGTGGCATGGACATGGGCGGTTTCGTGGAGGAGCTTCGAATGATGAGCTTCACTTTGGGGTACAGCCATGCCCCAGAGTACACTGCAGTGGAGCCCATGGAGGGTGAGCTCCCACACTGGGTTTGCTTGGAGCTGTCAGGCGAGATGTACCTCCTACCTGCTATGGAGGTCAAGGTTGGTGAGCGCACTTTTAGCCACGCTTGCCAGGAGGCCGCTTTTCACCTGATTGGAGAGCTACGATAGAAGCATCACGCTACCCTCCGCACCTCTGCCTGCCGCTACCTCCCCTGCCGGGTGCACTACCAGACCTACTGTGCGTTTCAGCTGGTAGACAATGAGAATGACACCACCATCGTCCACATGAGGCGGGCGATGTTGGCCATGGACTACATGCATGCCAACTGGGTGCGTGCAGCTCACGACCAAGAGGACGCCAACAGGACGACCATCATTGGTCTACAGAACCAAATCGACCGCCTGAAGAAGGAGGTCGCGGAACTAAAGGGACAGCCGCCACCCGGTGGGGCCAGGATTCGCCTGACCCCGAGGAAGAGGACCCTTCCTCCTGTGCGTGTTTAGTTGGCCCCCAGGAACGGGCCACACGCACCACCACCGCCACCAGCTCCAGCACTAGCTCCAGCGCTAGCTCTAGCCCCAGTGCCAGCACAGACGGGTGGATGGATCAGCGCCTTGTCAGGCGACGATGGCTCTTAGGGAGGCACCAGCATCCACGGGGGCTTCACCTCCACCGACGACGGCAGCTCCTTTAGCGGGTCCTACACCTGCAACGAGGCCAGTTCTTCAGCCCACGGTAGTGTGGACTACGTGGGTGGATCTAGGAGCCGTACCAACGACGAGGTGGGCGACGAGCAAGAGCCAGAGTACAACTCAGATGACCGTAGGAGCCGCTCGGAGCATTAGATGCGCCACCCTTAGCTTTGCCGTTTTCTTAGTTTGATTTCCTGTTTAGTTGTAATGTTAGGAATGTTTGCTTTGCTTGGGGTTAGTTGGTGGCATACCGTCTGTTGTGGTATGCCCGCCGTAATTAGGAGTTGAACTGACCTCCCTATGTTTCCAATTAAAAATTTTAGTTAATTTAATTCAGCCACTTAATCATCACTCCTGTTCTGAGCCACCTGTTTTTCTCCTTCCCTTCCACGGCTCTCCCCTTCAGATGGTGAACACAAGGAGTGGTGCCCGTGCTGCCAGCGATGCCAGTGCTACTAACCAGCGGGAAGGAGCACCTCAGAACCATGGAGCACCCAACCACGTGCCACCGCCGCTACCGGAGAACCCGACCTTGGCACAGGTTCTGGCCAACCAGAACCAGATGATGGCTTTGATGATGCAGCAGAACAATCTGCAGCAGCAACACCAGCAACCACACAACCCGGCCGTTGCCCCTCAGTCCAAGCTGCCTGAGTTCCTGAGGGTCAGGTCGCCAACTTTCTCCAGCACCACCAACCTGATCGATGCCAACGACTGGCTGTTGGCAATTGAGAAGAAGCTCAACCTCCTCCAGTGTAATGATCTGGAGAAGGTCGCATTCGCCACACACCAGCTCCAAGGTCCTACATCAGCTTGGTGGGACAACTTCCTAGTGACCCGCACCGCTACCACGGAAGTCACTTGGGCAGAATTCTGCCACAATTTCCGGAAGTCTCAAATTCCGGCAGGAATTGTGGCACAGAAGAAAAGGGAGTTCAGGGACTTGGTCCAAGGGAATAAGACGATCATAGAATACCTCCACGAATTCAACCGTTTGGCGCGCTATGCGCCTGAGTATGTCCACACTGACGCGGAGAGACAAGAGAGGTTCTTGGACGGATTGAACGACGAGCTGACCAATCAGCTCCTCTCAAGCGATTACCCAGACTTCGAGAAGCTGGTGGATAAAGCGATCCGCCAGGAAAGCCAGCACAACAAGGTGGACCACAAGAGGAAGGTTGCCCAGTTTCGGACTCACCAAGGGCAGCATCAGAGGCCATGGATGATGCTGGGCCAGCAGGGTGGACCGGCCACCATGATCGTCTGCCAATAGCACCCGTTCCACCCGGGGCACTCCGGAGGCAGCAGTAGCAACAGCGGGCAATACAACAATCAGTCTACTCCACGCCCACCAATGGCGCTAGTGTAGCAGGGTCAGCCATGGAAAGACAATGGGGGCAAGAACTACGTCTACTGCAATTGCAATGAACTGGGTCACTTCGTCGACAAGTGTCCGAAGCCGAGGCGGATGGGATCTAGGCCTGCAGCTCCCCGACACCCCAATGCCAATCAGCAGGTGATGAAGGGGTGCGTCAACCATGTCTCTGCGGAAGAGGCGCAGGCTACACCGGAAGTGGTATTGGGTACATTTCTTGTGAACTCAATACCTGCAACCGTACTTTTTGATTCGGGTGCAACACATTCTTTCATATCCAAGAAATTTGTGGGGGCACATGGGATAAAAGTAGTGGAACTTAAAATCCCCATGAGGGTTCATACACCTGGGAACCGCATGATAACTGCTCACTATAGCCCTTCAGTGAGCCTAGAAATCTAAGGGTCACCTTTTCTAGCCAATCTTATTCTCTTGGAATCCAAAGACCTATATGTCATCCTAGGAATGGATTGGTTGACCCGACACAAAGGGGTGATCAACTACGCGGACCACACCATAACAGTGACCAGTTCGGAAGGAAAGGGGGTTATCTTCAAGTCACTTGTGCCGCTGCATCAGGAAGCAAGCTTGAATCAGGTCGCAGTAGAGCAACCGTCGGAAGGTGGGACGAAGCCAAAAAGGAGGATAGAGGACATCCCAATAGTAAGGGAATACAAGGATGTGTTCCCGAAAGACCTACCAGGGATGCCACCAGAAAGGGAAATTGAGTTCAGGATTGATTTGGCACCTGGAACAGCACCAATATACAAGAGGCCGTATAGAATGGCACCGAACGAGATGGGAGAAGCCAAGAAGCAGGTCGACGATCTGCTATAGAAGGGCTACATCCGACCTAGCACATCACCTTGGGGAGCACCAGTCATCTTCGTGGAAAAGAAGGACAAGACAAAATGGATGTGCGTGGACTATCGCGCGCTAAATGATGTCACCATCAAGAACAAGTACCCTCTGCCAAGGATTGATGATCTTTTCGACCAATTGGAGGGTGCCACCATTTTCTCCAAGATAGACCTGTGATCAGGCTATCATCAGCTGAGAATCCGAGAAGAAGACATACCGAAGACAGCCTTCACCACGCGGTATGGGCTGTACGAGTGCACTGTTATGTCCTTTGGACTGATGAATGCACCTGCCTTTTTCATGAATCTGATGAACAAGGTATTCATGGAGTTTCTAGACAAGTTTGTGGTAGTGTTCATCGATGACATCCTGATCTACTCAAAGTCAACGGGAGAGCATGAGCAACACCTTCGTTTGGTTCTTGAGAAGTTGAGAGAACACCAGTTGTACGCCAAGTTCAGCAAGTGCGACTTCTGGTTGAGAGAAGTGCAGTTCCTCGGACACATCATCACTGCCCAGGGAGTTGCCATGGACCCAACAAACGTGGAATCCATCACTAATTGGAAACCGCCTAAGATAGTGACACAAGTGTGGAGTTTTCTTGGACTTGCAGGATCCTACCGTCGGTTCATCGAGAACTTCTCGAAGATTGCCGAACCTATGACGCAATTACTGAAGAAGGATGTGAAGTTTGTCTGGACATCCAAGTGCAATCACAGCTTTGAAGAACTCAAGAAGAAGTAGGTTTCAGCACCGGTTCTGATCTTACCAAATCCTAAGAAGGATTTTCAAGTGTACTGTGATGCATCCCGCCAAGGGCTAGGGTGCATGTTGATGCAAGAAGGCAGAGTTGTAGCCTATGCATCGTGTCAGTTACGCCCCCATAAGGGCAATTACCCAACACATGACCTGGAATTGGCCGCAGTGGTCCATGCTCTAAAGATTTAGCGGCATTACCTCATCGGTAACCGCAGTGAGATTTATACGGACCACAAGAGTTTGAAGTACATATTCACCCAGCCTGATCTGAACCTCCGCCAAAGAAAGTGGCTAGAATTGATTAAGGACTATGATGTGGGAATACATTACCACCTAGGGAAAGCCAATGTCGTGGCAGACGCTTTGAGCAGGAAAAGTTACTGCAACACCGCTCGAGCAGAGGCATTGTGTAAGGAAATGCAGCAGGAATTTGAATGCTTGAATCTGGGCATTGTCGAACATGGATTCGTGGCAGCCCTAAAGGCCCAGCCCATACTTTTTGACCAAGTTTGCGAGGCACAAGCAAATGATCCAGAAATTCAAGAACTTAAGAAGAACATGCGAGTCGGAAAAGCTCAAGGTTTTACGGAAGATGAAAACGGGACCATCTAGATGGTAGAACATTTGTGCATTCCAAAGAATAAAGAACTCAAAGACCTAATACTCCGGGAGGCCCATGAGACGTAGTACTCCATTCATCCCAGAAGCACAAAGATGTACCAGGACCTTAAGTCAAAGTTTTGGTGGGCTAGCATGAGAAGAGAGATCGCAGAATTCGTGGCACTTTGTGATGTGTGCCAGCGAGTCAAAGCAGAACACCAACGGCCTGCTGGATTGTTACAACCACTCAAGGTCCTAGAGTGGAAGTGGGAAGAAATCGGGATGGACTTCATCACCGGTTTACCCCACACATCGTCGGGGTATGACTCAATCTGGGTGATCGTGGACCGACTCACCAAAGTTGCACATTTTATCCCTGTACATACGACGTATACGGGTAAGAAACTGGCAGAACTGTATATGGCTCGCATAATGTGTTTACACGGAGTACCCAAGAGGATCGTCTCCAATCGTGGTAGCCAGTTTACTTCCAAGTTTTGGCAAAAGTTACAAGCAGAATTGGGAACCCGACTGAACTTCAGCACCGCATACCATCCACAAACAGATGGTCAGACTGAAAGAGTCAATCAGATATTGGAGGACATGCTGAGGGCTTGCGCACTGGACTTCGGAGGAACATGGGATAAGAGCTTACCCTACGCGGAGTTCTCGTACAACAACAGTTACCAAGCCAGTTTGCAGATGGCACCGTTTGAAGCTCTGTATGGCAGGAAGTGCCATACACCACTTTTCTGGGATCAGATGGGTGAACGCCAGGTATTCGGAACAGACGCACTCATAGAGGCTGAAGAGAAGGTGGCCATAATACGGGAGCGCTTAAAGGAGGCCCAATCCAGACAGAAGAGTTATGCCGACAACCGTCGCCGAGACCTAAGTTTCGAAGAAGGGGACTACGTGTATCTTCGTGTCACACCACTCCGTGGAGTACATAGGTTTCAAACCAAAGGGAAGTTAGCACCTCACTTCGTGGGGCCCTACCAAGTGCTAGCCCGTAAAGGCGAAATGGCATATCAGTTGAGCCTCCCAGCTTCGATGACCGGTATACACGACGTGTTCCATATGTCACAATTGAAGAAGTGTTTGAGGATACCAGTAGAACAGGTAGATCCAGAACAGATCGAGATCCAGGAAAACCTCACCTATGTGGAGAAGCCAATTCGGATCTCAGAGATCAGTGAAAAAACAGCAGAAGCCAGGTGATTAGATTCTGCAAGGTACAGTGGAGTCACCATTTAGAGGAAGAAGCCACCTGGGAGCGAGAAGACAAACTGAAGTCCACCTATCCCCACCTCTTCACCAGCGCGTCCAAATCTCAGGGGCGAGATTCCGTTTAAGGGGGCTAGGTTTGTCACACCCTGGTTTTAGCCACACAAAATTATACTTGAGAAAATGCCCAAGAAAAATAAATTTAAAAGGCCAGAGGAATTAATTAAATGTGTGAAAATGAAATATAATAAATTATTGTGGCCACGAATATTTTTCCTATGTTCCCCTTGCCAAAATATATTTACTGGATTTTTAGTGGAATTTTCAAAGCACATTAACTATTTTTAATAAATCAAAAACGATTATCGGAATTAAATTCGCTCTGGAAACTATTTTCCATTTTCTTTTCCTTCGGATTTTCTCTTTTTCTTCCTTTTCCTCTCGCTGGGCCACCGACCCAGCACTGTGTCACCTCCGTGTGCGCCTACCTCCCGCAGGTCCCATCTATTAGCCGTCCCCTCCCGCTCTCTCTCTCTCCGCTACGGGGCCTGCCTGTCGGGCCGCTTTGCCCGCGCGCCCGCATGCCTCCCCGATGACAGGCCGAGCCCGCCTGTCAGCCCTGTCTTCCTCCTCTGTCCGAATCGGGCAGAGGGGATTTTTTCCTCCGCTGTCCGATCAACGCCGCCTCCCGCCTCCACACCCGCTCGCTCCCGGTTCAAACGAGGGCGGACCGAGTCCGCGTCCATTCCCCCACGTCCTCCGGCGTCCTCACCCACTCCCGCGTGGGAATCGCGCGCACGACCCCGACGCCGCCGCCCTCAATCCAGCGCCGATCCAAAGCCGTTCGGCCACAACCTCGCCCGGCCGAGTGCATAAAAACGTTCGCCGCTCTCTCCTCTACATTTCCCCTCACACCCCGACGCCTCCCAAGCATCCTAGCACCTCGCGCTGTGCAAACCAGAGTCGCCGTCGCGCTCCGCCATCTTCGGTCACCCGCCGCCACCGCTGTAGCTGCCGCCAGACCACGAGATCGCCACCGCTAGCTTCGCCACACCTGTGCAAAGCCCGGCCACCGCATCCGCGAGCCCCTACGCCGCCGGAAGTCCGATCTCGCCGTCGCGCCCTTCGGTAAGCCGTTCTGCCGGCCTTCAGCCGCGCCTTCCCATTGATCCGTTCGGTCATTGTTGTGGACACCCGGAAAGTGCATTATGGAGAGTAATTACTTATGACAACGCGAAATATCTAGATGGATGGGATCTCGAATCAAAACCAAATAAGCGCAGTAACCATCCATCCTCATCGCAGCCTTCCCATAATATTTACCCATTCATAATACAAATCCAAAGCGCCGAATTCAGAAATAAAGAGATATTTGGAGAGTTGATTCACCAGTCCAAAACGACGAAGTGTGCCCGTCAAACCACACGAAGGTAGCGACCAAACACGATACACACTTCTGGGGACATGGTCTACGGTTGAATCAATATCCATGCATCTCATCATTTCTAAATTCTTACTAATGTGTGACTAGCCCAGGAAAGCTCTAGTCCCACACGTTCATCTTAGCAATTGATAAACATCAAAGTAATCTAAAACATGGATAAAAGAGCAGCAGGGTTATATATATTACATATAGGGTTCACACACCCTAAATCATCTCAGAGTAGCACAAAAGATAGCAGCGAAAATATAAACATAAAGGATAAAACCAGTGGTACCGTACCAAACCACAGGGCAACCGTCTGGGGATAGAGCTTAACTCCAACTACACATTATCCTCGCCACCCTCGGCGGGATAATAGTAGACCACATCAACATCGTCGTTATCCTCACCTGAAAGATAAGCAGCATGAGTACGAATGGTACTCAGCTAGACTTACACAATATTAATAGTACAAAGGAGTAATGCTGATCTCTACATCAAGGAATATGGCTATGTTGATCTGATTTTGCATAAAGCTAAGTTTATTGAGCAAAATAATACCTTGAAACTATAAGCATTTGCGAAAAGTAGCAATCTGAAATTTCAGGACAGCAAGTAATATGTTCTGAAAAAGAGGTGAAACTGAGCACAATCCCGTGCTCTAACATCAACAATGGGCCACCATTGCCCAAATAAATATGCTACACAAGCATACCATCTTTCATGACTAAAACCAAGTCATATTTAATACCAAAGCCTTTCACATAAACCCATCCATCCATGACTATCCTAAGTCATGATATAACCACATAATCCGATAACCACATATCCCAAGTTTGATGCTAACATGAGTGAGGAACACATCAAGTGGTCATCCATAACCATGGACACAGCTATTCGAATAGTTCTTACTCTGATCAGAGGTGTACATCTTTACCCACACGATGTGATAGAAGCCAAACGGCTACACTCTAGTTTGATCCGTACCCGTTGGTACCCACACTCTACACATTGAGTGCGGACTAGAGGTTACAACAAAACCTTTCCCACACTTAGCTCCAACCACCTAAACCACGTTTGGGCCCCCGACGACTTAGCCCCACACATAGGGTAACTAAGGCGGGCTCACCGTCGCGGGAGGCACCTCCGGCCAAAACTAGGCGCGCTCGAGGCCCTCCAAAGGAAAAACCATCCTCACGACTGACGGACGGGCGTAGATGGCCACAGCCTCCCGTGCTACTTAGTTAAGCCATCCCATTCCCGGCGTGTGGAAGTACGTAGGGTGCTTGAATAGACGTCAACATGTTCGGTCCTTAACGACCCAGACGGAGCTACATGCATCGGGGAAACACCATCCCGTCATCGCCCTATCATCCGTCCAAGTCAACAATATTCTTAATTATAGATCAGAAGTTATTCTTTTCAGATTTTAACCCATCCATTCGCATTAAACTAGTTTTGAACTGATAGCTCCATCTATCGGATTTTTCTAAGTCTAGAAATAACCATGGCTAAGCATTCGATAAAATAAAAGTATCCCAAAGTCCTTAACCAGGGGTGACAAGGTAAAAATATGGAATCAACAACCAAGGAATGGAAATGCATACAATTGGGCAATATTGACTCTACCCGTTTTCCCATTTTAAATAGACCGAAACATGCATATAGATATTGTTTTCGCAAACAAATCAATTTATTGAAGACATAGGTTCAATATGCTTACATGCTTGCCTTGCTACTGCGATGGTTCACACTCAACTTCAGGTTCTTGCTCCACGTACTCCGAATTGTCTAAATCTACCGATAAAAAGCGAATATGCAAATAAGAATTAATTAAATATGTCTATGCATAAATGATCAATAAATGCTGAGATAAATACAGTAGGTATTTAACATTTTAAAGTGAATTTAAGCGAAAGAATCATTCCAAAATCTTTTACGGTTTAGGATATACAAAAATAATAAGATAAAAAGGCTGAAAATGGCAGTTTTGTAATTATTTATATTGTAAACTGAAGTTGTTATATTTGGCTGACATTTTCTATTAAAATGTCAAGATGGCATGTATTTTTATATATAAGAGCATAACCTACTGGTCCTAACAAAGTTGAGTTTACTCAATTTTGAATTAAAATGATTTAGTTGTGAATTTTACAAGTTTATCAAAAAGAAAAGTTAGAAATCACTTCGGCCTATTTAAGGAGGTAGTTTTGTCAAAAACAATTTATCCACAGTAACGGTTACAATTTTCTGAGTTAAACAAAAGTGATTTTGTATTTTTAGCAGTTAGGATGAATTTTCTAGAAATTTATAAACTTCTAGGTTATAAAGAGGTATATAAAAGATATTTCCATTTTTAGAGAAGAAATCCTACACAGAAGTTCTCACTTTTTATTTTATAACATTAAAGAGAACATTTTTATGAATCCATAGAAATTTGGTTCACCTCAAAAGGAGTTATAAAGGATTTCCTAGAAATATTCCAAGTTCCTAGGCACAAAATAGGTTACTTTTGCTTCATATTATTTTATAGATATTTTCTATACAGAAGTGGTCATATTTTATTTGACAGTATTAAAGTTTACAAATTTACAGAACTAACAAAATTGGTTTCACTCAAAAAGGAGTTAAAAAGGAATAGTTATGGATTTTCAAAGTTTGGCTATTTTTCCTGTTGGAAAATAATTCAGTTCATCGTTTTCTTTTCTTTTCTTATTTATCCCCAGCTCGGGCCCATAGGACAGTGAGACAGAGTAGAGGAGGCGCAGGCAGGCTAGGCCACCGGTTCTGTTCGCCGGCGCCGGCGGCGAACGGCGGCTCGGCTAAAGATGTAGCCAAAAGGGAAAAGGTAGCCAGGGTCCCCGCGAATCTGATGGTGCTCACAACTTCGCCGGTGATGGACAGTAGCTCACTGGCGGCGAGCTCAAGTGGCGGCTGCATTCGGGTCGCACGTGGATGTGCCAAAGCAACCACAAACCGAGCAGGGAAATGCATGGAACGGGTGTTAGGGGTCCTTAGGAGACTCACCGTGCTTCGGGATAGGTTGGGCGAGCTCGCGCGAGGCCCGACAACGGCAAAGTACTCCCGGCGGTGGCAAAAACCTTCAGGTTCACGTGGTTGGCTCGATTCGCTGCATGCGCGGTGAAAACAACACATGCAGGAGGTTAAGAAGGTCACGAGGATGCTACCAGCGCAAGGACTTGACGAACGGCTCACCGGTTGAGGCGAATCCCGCGCAGCGGAGCTCAGCCGGAGACAAAGAAGACGACGGCCAATCTCTGCGCTCAGTTGACGACTCTTGTGATTTCTTGGGGCGTTAGGGTCAGGGCGATGTTCGTGGCACAGTGGCTCGAGCGAAGACCTACTGTGCCGGCCGAAACGGCGAGGCGACGCCGGCGGCGGCGCTGGAGCGCGGCCACAGACAGCAATGGCGAAGCTCGCGTTCCCGGGGATTGGCTGCGAGATAGGAGACATGATCAGGTCAGGAGCTATGGCATGCGGAGGGGAGCTTGGAACGTGGAAGAGAAGAAGAATTCACCGGAGGAATGTTTGACAGCGGCGACAGTTTTCCTTCGGCCGGCGACGGGATCGATGACGAGCTAGTCGAGGTAGTCTCTCCCTCTCGGTGTTCTGCACTCTAGGGCGCAAATGGTGGTCGGTCGATGCAGCTGAGGGAGATATAGGGCGAGAGGAGAGGCTGGACACGCCGGCATGCAGGGGCACACGCGTTGGCCGAGTTGCAACCAGGCTGGCGAGCTCACCACTTCGTGGGATGGCTGGACAGAGGGCTGGGCGAGCTAGGGGCACTGCCAAGTGGGTCCAGGGCGTGGAGGTTTAGGGATATCAGAGAGATTTGGTTAGGAAAGCTGGTGAACACTATATTTGAGGGATTTTCTGGATTTTTCTCTTCCTATCAATTTACAAATCAAATTGAGCAAGTAAAACTAGTGTTAAAAATATGGTGATTTTTGTGTAGCTAGCCCAGACTACCTAGGTTCCATTTTTGAAAGTTTCACACAAAAATTCAAAATGGTTTGCTCACAGAAATTCAAACAAAAGGACCCAAGCTGAAAATTGTTTGAATTTTTAAGGGGTCTAAACTAATGAATTAAATTCTGGAAAAATTATATTAATTCCTGATAAATAAACTAATATTTTAATAAATTATCTCCCATATACACTTCTGTTCAATTTGATGCACTTTTTAGTAGTGTTTTGTTTTTGCCGATTTAGGGTTTAATTATTGAGGGTTTAAAATATTGAAAACTTTCTCTTGCAAGAAGTGATAATGCAAACATTTGAAATGTGCACTCTAATGATAGTAGGGCATAACACTAATTACCTGAAATTAAATCTAGGGCTGTGACAATTGTAGCCCTAATTGTTTCCCACATCTTCGCCAGGATCTCCTCAGCCCCGTCCACGTCTCCGTCGCCAGAAATCCTCGCCGGGACACCGTCTTCGCCGCCATCCCGTACTTGCCCCGCCGCCAATCGCCTCTGTCCACCGCTGTTCGCCGCCTTCCGATCACTGTGACCCCTCGGTGAGCTCTCCTTCGTCTTCCTCTCTTCCTCCCGCCGCTCGCCATCGTCTTCCGGGGGCCGGATGGTCGCCGGCGGCGGCGACCATTGGGCCACTCGCCCCACCACGGCATGGCTGCACCGGCGGGGGCGAGCCCCGTTTGTCTTGGGCCGTCTGATCTGCCCGGGGGCAGAACTGGACCGGCCGCATGGCCTTCCCCGTGGGCACACGCCTCCCCGCCACGTGTCCGCCTCCCGTCGGGCCACGGTGGACTCGGTCCACCATGCGCCATCCTCCTGTGCGTCGTTGACCAGTGGGGCCCGCCTGTCGGTGCCGACTTCTCGGTCCAGTGACGCAATAAATCGTTAATTGTGCAATAAATCATTTAGTAATTAGTTTTACATTGGAAATGACAGTAAAACTTCAATAATTCATAACTAATTCATACGAACTCCGATTAAGTCCATTCAGATTTCATTAAATCCAGAAAAATATCAAGAATCCATTAAAAATATTCTTAGCTCATGTTTGCTTGCCCACATGTACTGTTTTTAATTGTTTGTGCATTGCTTGTCATAGAATCCGACGTCGGTGACCCTCCGGTGTAATCCGAGGTCGTAGCAGAGTACGTTGAGCCGGAGCAAGGCAAGTCGCACTATTATCTTGATCATTTTGTACCCTTTTTCGCGAAATTGCTTTGATTACTTAAATAAACTGTATTATTTCAATATTTCATGTGGATGGGTCATACCCTATACAATGATAGGACTTTGCCTTAGTTTTGAAACCTAAATCCTTGTCACCTGGGTAATAATATGATTAGATTACTGTTCTTAGGATGCTTAGCCACGCTTAGCAACATAGCTCACCTGGGAATTAAATATTATCTTTTTATTTCATTCGACTCAATGTCAGAAAAATGGAACTTTGAATAGGCTAATGTTAAATTACTAAAATTGGACCTAAATGGTGGGCTGTGGGTGTATGGTTCTGCTTGTCGCACCCACGGCATTTAAGGACCGGTTTGCGGGAACCACTTGGGCAACTACCCGTACTTTCCACAAGCCAGCGCAGGCAATGGCTGGGTTTGTAGCGTTTCTTCTCCCTCTCCTAGGCACCGGAGATAAGGGTGGGCATGATGGAGTTGGGTCGGCCCAGGGTAGGGTTGATCGGCTTTCGGATTCATCGTGGCACAAGGGGGGTAGCCTAGCCAATATGGTATGCCCTGTCGGTAGGTGCAACCTCAGCGTGGTGTTGATGGTTAGGGAGAGGTTGCGTGAATGGTCCTATCACAGCCTCTCACAGGGCATCGTGGTGATGCACTGGCACACCGGAACGTGTGTGGAGCTGTGTCTTGTGAGTATAGTTGTATACCTCTAATCAGAGTAAATCTATTCGAATAGTCGCGCCTGCGGTTATGGGCACATTGGTCAAGACTCACCGTGATTAGTCTCACCTTTAGATAATTAATTTGGTTTTATGAAACTAGTTTGGTTCGGGTGGAAGGTGTGGAGTCCGGTCAACGTGGTGTAACGTTAATCGTGAAAGTGCATCTAGGCCCCTAAGTGGGTTTTGGTGAGTTAAATGTCAAAACGATTAAAGGACTATCTTGTTTGCTATGTGTTGAGCAGGGATTTATTCTTATGATTATATTGTGATTTTATTGGGTCTTTATTGTTGATGTGAAGCAAAGCGTAGCTTAAAGTTGAGAAGAGTGTGTGAAGATGTCAAGCAAAGGGACAAGTAACGAGGGACTAAGCAAGGGGAAACCAAGTGATGACTTGGGACTAGTAACCCATGCTAGGGTGAAGTGAACGTGTGCTTGGAGTACACCTCGAGTCTTATCTAGCGAAGCAATGCAAAGCATCGAATCATTGTTGGATCATTTGATGAAGTGGCTTATGGATGGATGATGGTATGTTGATCATATTTGTTGAAAGATCCTAAGTCACTAGCTCAAGATGGATATGCTCAGTGGTTGTTCAATGTTGAAAGACCTTAAGTTGAGAATGATCAAGTATTGGCATGTTGAAGACATACAAGCTCAAGCGGATGAAATATTGTAAATGTTTAATCTTGAGTATAGGAATGCCGTACTATCAAGAGGGATGTAACATTGACTGCATGGAAACACCAAAAGTGCTCATAGGTCAACCCATGTGAGAGAGCCTTGAGAGTTAACTTGAGTGTGCTGACCAGAGCAAAACAGGTCTGGCCGGTTTTGCAAACCGGCCTGGCCGGTTTTCTCTGAGTCAGCTCTAACGGCTAGTTGGTTTGACAAACCGGCCTGGCCGTTTTTGGGAACCAGCCTGACCGGTTTTCCCCTGACAGTAACGGCTAGTTTTTGGTGAGTGGGTATTTATACCCTTTGGCCCTCTGCTTTGAGGGTTGCTGGTTGATTCTGGTTCTTACACATTCTAAAGGGTTGCTAACACCAGCAAGGCTCTCCCTAACCTCTCTTTGTGAGATAGGCTTGATTTGGTTGAAATCTTTGAGTTGGGTTAAGAGAGAGTTTGTATGTGAGCTTTAGAGAGCAGTCCATAGTCTTGAGCACTTGAAGGTGAAGTCTTGCAGCTCGTGAAGCATTTGTTACTCTTGGAGGTGAAGCCTCCTAGACGGCTAGGCGTCGCCGGTGAGCTCCCAGGTTTGTGGTGAGCCACGGATCGTTTGTGCAGGTTTGATCTTGCCTCCCGAAGGGAAAAGATCGCCTTAGTGGAATCGGGGACATAGCTTGACCTTGGGGTCACGAAAAGCTTCCTCAACGGAGACGTAGGGTTCACGGTGGTGAATCCGAACTTCGGTAAACAAACTCCTTGTGTCTCCACTGCGGTTTGTCTCACATTTGATCTCTAGCACATTTACTTTGCTTCCGCTCGATCTACTTTGGTGTGCTTGTACTGTGTGTAGGGACTAAGTGGACCTGCTGTGCTACATCAGCAGAGGCACATCTTCAAGTTTGGTTTATACTAGAACCCATCAAGGGGGTGTATTTTACTTGTGTAGGTTCTACAGTAGAAAAACCGGCCTGACCTGTTTGGGAAACCGGCCTGGCCGGTTTTGGTACTGACTTTGCATTTAGTTTTTATAATTGCAGAATTTGCCTATTCACCCCCCCTCTAGGTGACATCTCGGTCCTTTCAGATCGGTGGTGGCCGGTTAGCGTGGTATAACGTTAGTCGATGGAGACTGGTGAGCGTGGTGTAACACTCATCAATGACGCCTGGTGAACGTGGTGTAGCGTTCATCAGCGCGGCCTGGTCAACGTGGTGTAACGTTGATCAGGGGAGACTGGTCAACATGGTGTAACGTTGATCAGTGGAGACTAATTAACGTGGTGTAACGTTAACCGGAGGAGTCTGGTGAACATGGTGTAGCGTTCATCAGTGGAGTCTGGTCAACGTGGTGTAATGTTGATCAGTAAGGGATGGTTGGGCCTGGTTCACGTGGGTAACGTGAATCGGTCGAGAATTAATATTGTTAAATTAATCAACATTTTACTGTTTGCGAACTACTACTGTTTGCAACTGCTTTTACGCAAATCAAACCCTAGCCTACCTTTGCTTCCCGTGCATATGCATAATTGTGGGTGTGATTTGTTGAGTACTATGGATGGTACTCAGCCTTGCTCCCTTTTCCCCCTCTTAGTGTTAGAGAACGCGTCCAACGAGGATCGCCCTGAGGAATAGGCTGGCTCCGCCGTCAAGGTGCTTGTGGGATGGAAGCTGCTGCTAGGTCCGCTATCATAGACTTTGTTTTACCCCTTTTCCGCTGCATTTTTGTAATATAATTTTACTCTGTTTGTAAGACACTCTGTATGGCAACTTGGATTTGTGTACCCTGGCTTTCCTGGACAGGGAATTAATACACATGAATGTTCAGAAGTTCGGTGTTGAATTTCTGGGCATTACAAAAGTCGCTGCCGCCACTTGGCCTCTCCCTGCCGCCACCGTTTGGGGTCGTTGCCAGTGTCGCCTCTATGTTTGTCGCCCGCCACCGCTGGTGAGCGCTCTTTGCCCTCCCGAAGCCTACTGGCGCCTCTGCCTCTCTCTTCATCGCTCGGCGCCCCTCCTTCCTCTCTACTGAGCGCCACCACCATCGGCTGTCGTCGCCCCGGCGCTTTTCCCCACCTAGTCGCGCCACGCCGTCGCGCCATGTAGGGGGTGCGAGCTCGCATTGCCTTTGGGCATGCTGACATGTGAACCCCGTTGACAGCTCCCCTCCCCAGTGACCAATAGATGGACCCCGCACACAGATCTCCGAGAAATCCGAGCCATCCGATCTACATGAATCCCGATCAATCTAAGCCTTTGGATCTCTATCAAACTTGAACTAATTCTAGCCATCCATCTCAAGCCGATTAGATATAAGCTGTCGGATCTCCTTAATCCTCCCAATGGTGCCACGTCGGCCCTAAAGCCACGTCATTGATCCACCCGGCCACCACATCAGTCCTTCTGCTCACGTGGAAGCCACGTGGTAGTCCACCTCACCAGGAGTCCACTACAGCCATCCATCCTCTGTTCCATGGACTCAGTCCACTAGAAACCCAGACTCAGACCAGTGGGCCCCACATCCAATATCCACCCAAAAAAATAATTCTTTTAATTAAGTTTTTAGGGAATATTCCAGAGAATATTTGTTTTCCAATTCTTTCGGATTTTCTATGAATTCGAACTTCCGAAGGCCGTAACTTTCCGTTCGAACTCCAATTCACCCGTTCTTCTTCCTAAATTCATCTAAAATCATGATATACATGTTTATGTACTTTTTATGTACTATTTATTTGGAGTTTCTTAGGATTTTTTCCTTGTTTTGCATGTAGTTGAGTCGTTTTGTCGTTTCGGAAGAGAGCGAAGTTCGTGGAAGAGAGTTTGGAAGATCAAGCGAAGACTTTTCTATTGCAAGGCAAGTCACACGACAATCCCCTTGAGCATGTTGACCCTATTTGTGAAAACTATTTTATTTTAACGATATTGCATGCAATGTTTTGGAATGACATTATTACGGGTATTTATTTATTATCCAATATTCCTTGATTATTATGCCCATTTTGTTATTATTACCTGTATCTTGATACCCAAGGTAATTAACATAGACTAGCTGGATGGTTATTTTATGGTCTAGCTAGATTATTTAGGTTATGCTTAGCAATGCCTAGAAACTTTAGCGTCATTTTATGTGGGGGAAACTATTCAATCACTTATGGATAATTAATGTTTAATGGCTATATTTTCACGACAGTTGGTCGTGGTTGGTTATTTAAATGTGACAACTAAAACATGACTGAATGGTGGGTTGGAGCACATGGAAAGATGATGTTGCTAGTGGTGCTCATGACACTTAAGGACTGGTTCGTGGACTACTTGTTGCGAAGCAATATCCGTACTAACCACAAGCCAGAATGGGCAACGGCTAGACTTGTAGTGTAGCATATTCTAGCAGAAGGCACCATGGTGTGTTTAGTTGTTAGGTGTTAGTGTCAATAAATCCATAATGGCAGTGCCAATAAGAACATATTTTGGGAGTCAAGAGTTTCTCTAGCCTGAAGGTTGAGCCACCTCTACTGGGGACTTGGCCGGTGACCATTCTGTTCGGCATGATATGCGAAAGGTCTTGTCATGGTTTCTCTCTTTGCGGTACCATAGTGGTATTTGGGGCATGGTGACATGTGTGGAACCATGTCTTGCGGATAAATTGGTACACCTCTGGCCAGAGTAAAACTGTATGAATAGTCATGACCACGGTTAATCGGTGGCCAAGCAATATTTTTCGTGAATAGCCTCACACTATTCATTAAAGCTAATAAATGATGTAACTTGATAGCTCCAGTATTGGAGAGTTATGGTTTGGGTCTAAAGTGCATTGAAGTACGGCTTGGTGATGAGTTAATGCTGATATTAATTAAACTATACTGTTTTTGTAATGATTTTAAATACAAATGTTTTAAATATTGTTTACGCAAATAAGCCATACTATGTCTTTCCTTCAGAATCCTGTTGCATTATTTTGTGTTTCTTATGTGGCTTGTTGAGTATGGTGGGTGGTACTCAGTCTTGTAATATTACAATCATCAGAGTGAAGATTTACATGAAAGGAGAAGTTTGGTATTTGGCTTATACCACAGTTGAGCTGCCTGTGGGTTTGTTGCTAAAGTTTTGCTGGGTTGCCGTTCCGTAGCAGTTTTCTTTTGTGTCAAGACTAAGTGCTTCTTCTGTAAGTATTTATCGTTATTACGTTTTGGTTATGTTTATCAAGTTGTCAATTTGTGTACCTCGGCTAATTCCTAGACGAGAGTTTAATGCACAAATCAGCTTTGAAAATTCTGGTGAAATTCTAGACGTGACATCGATAGATAGGTCATTGGGGTAGGCTACCATGAATAATACTTATGGACACATGATTTGAGGAAGGGACAACGATGGTGATTTTGGGAGCAGCAGCGGTGGCAATTTTAGAAGGTGGCAGTTGTGGTGGGCTGGTGGCGTTGATTTGGAGCAGTTGGTAGTAAGACAATTTTGGTGGGAGACAGGAGAGACCAAGAGAGAGGGGACGTGGGGAGGCCAGATGGGAACAATTCGATCAAGGCATCACTTGCGTGAAAGGGTTGTTCTATGCGAAAAATATTTTTAAAGGGTTGATATAATGTAAATGGAATGTTTTTGTTCTCGTTACAACACACGGATATTTTGCTAGTTTTTATCTATTATAAAAATTAAAGTTGTTTTCGTAGAAATGTTGGTACCTTGACTACCGCTCGCATCCTCGTAGTCCGAATTCTGTGTGCGTTGCCGGCGTCCGATTAATTCCATTCGTCTGTACGCTCTGTCATTGACGTCATCGTGTGTCGTACGCGCGTCATCACGTCAGACAGTCGTGTTCCCGGGCGACCGGGTATTGTCGGGACTCTTCGTCTGTCGTGCTTCTTTTCACCGATTAGAACAGAAAGTGAAACACACAAATCGAATCAAATTAAGGCTTCCTTTGGATTGGAGAAAAAAATCATGAAAACAGAGATTGAGGAAAACGGTCGTGAGCTTGGCCACTTTGGGAAAAAAAAATGATTCATTAATGATTGAAGATACCCTGATCAAGCCTGGTGTAGACAACGGCGAGCTTAGGAAAAACTTTGCCTCCGTCCGCTCGACCGCACGGCGCTGCTCGCCCGCTCCACCGTTGATTTCTTCAGATCGAGATCGGGCCGCTGCTTCCTGCTACTGTCGAGCATGGGCCACCGCCTGCTCGTGCGCTAGCTGCTGTCTTCTCCCACTCAAACTCGCGCATGCATCGCCACATTGTCCTGCTTCAGAAAGGGGCGATTGTTGCTCGAGGTCCTGCCACCGCCAGCGCTCGACTGCTCAAGCTCACCTCCTCCTTTTGCCTTTTGCAGCCTCTCTGATTGGATAAACAAAGTGGTGATGGGCTTGGTTGATAAAGTGATAAGACATAACGATGATGGGTGGGTAGGGAACAGGACTGTGTTAATTTTGATATTTTACTACTCTAACATTTAAAGATTTGATTAGTGGTTTAAAACCTTCAAAAAGTCGTACGTTTTTTATAAGCTCCATCCAAACACATGTTTATATAAATTGGTTGTGTTTTTTATTATCTATTTTACATGTGTATTTCTGTACTATTTTTATTTCTTTGATGTTTTTTTGTTTTTTCCTAATCATGTGTAACAAAGGAGAAGTTAATAAAACATTTTCTTAACTTCTCGATCATGTTCGACGTGCAGCAAGATTACAATAAAAGAATCTAAGGTAGATAACAGAACAGAAAACGGGTAAAAATATATAGACAATAATATTATACCACTAGACACATTTCAAAAACTTTTGTCCGTCGTCCGCCTCTCACACCTTGTTACGTCGTCCGATTCTCACGTCGAGTCCTACACGGCGTGACGTCCATCCGCAACTGAACACCGCTCATGTCCTTTTCGTCATCCATCTTTGGGCTTCGTCCATCGTTGTAGCAGCGCGATGCAAGACATGCCTTCCCGCGAGGAATTTTTACCGTTACTAATTTAATTTTTTTTTAATTTACAAAACTAATTTTTGATTTGGGTCAATTGCAGAAATAGCCTCTTGCCGCCCTAGGCCACGGCGGTATTTAAAAACCGCCGTAGCCCAGGGCGGCGAATGGCATCCCCGTCAGGCGCGGCTAACGGCGCCGGCCGCCGTTAGCCCGGGGAGGCCACGTGGCCTTCCCGCCCTGGGGGACGGTGGCGAATGCATAGGACCGTCAGCACAGCGATCGGACGGTCCGAATCCTCGGATTGGACCGTCCGCACAGGGATCGGACCGTCCGAATCCCCGGATTGGACCGTCCGATTAGATATCGGATCGTCCGAATCGTCCGATCGGACCGTTGCCCCTCGAATCGAACCGTTGATCAGACTGACCATTGCCCAAGATCAGACCATCCGCCCAGGAATCGGGCCATCGAAATGCACATGATCGGACCGTTGCCCCCGGATTGGACCGTTGATCAGACTAACCGTTGCCTCAGATCGGACCGTCCGTCTAGGGATCGGACCGTCCGTCTAGGGATCGGACCGTTGCCCCCTCCCGATCGGACCATTGCCCAGCCCAGGCCTCGGGGTCCGATCGGGAGGGGGCAACGGTCCGATCCCTAGACGAACGGTCCGATCTGAGGCAACGGTCAGTCTGATCAACGGTCCAATCCGGGGGCAACGGTCCGATCATGTGCATTCCGATGGCCCGATTCCTGGGCGGATGGTCTGATCTTGGGCAATGGTCAGTCCGATCAACGGTTCGATTCGAGGGGCAACGGTCCGATCGGACGATTCGAACGGTCCGATATCTAATCGGACGGTCCAATCCGGGGATTTGGACGGTCTGATCCCTGTGCGGACGGTCCAATCCGAGGATTCGGACCGTCCGATCGCTGTGCGGACGGTCCTATGCCGTCCCCCAGGGCGGCAAGGCCACGTGGCCTCTCCGGGCTAACGGCGGCCGCGCCGTTAGCCACGCCTGACGGGGATGCCATTCGCCGCCCTGGGCCACGGCGGTTTTTAAATACCGCCATGGCCCAGGGCGGCAAGAGGCTATTTCTACAATTGACCCAAATCAAAAATTAGTTTTGTAAATTAAAAAAAAATTAAATTAGTAACAGTAAACATTCTTCCCGCGAGGCACCTAAGGCCCATACAATTGGGCTTCGGTTCGGCCTATCGTGCCGAAACGGCCCACAAGAAGTCAACCACTACGGCGTCAGGCGGTCTCGCGTCCACGCCGCCCTAGCACCTTGCTGCATCACCAGCTCACGTGCCGCCACACCTGCTACGCTACCAGCACGGCAGCCTCTCCCTCTCACACACGGCGACACGAGCGAGGCCACCGCGTATCTCCTTCCTTCATCATCAGATCGCCTCCTCCTGTACAGTACGACAAACAAGAGTTTCTGGAGGTTCTGGAGTATTTCTCACCGTTTTCATAGGGATTCGTCATTCTAATCAATACCAACTCTCAAATAGTAAGAGTTTTTGCTTCATGATTTTTCTGTTCTTCTACATCGCTGTGAATATGGCCGAGGTTAATTTGTTTCTTGCGACAATGCAAGACGTGAACTTGCAGGCGTGATCTATGTGTGCTACAATGGCGCTGATGTCACAGAGAGTACAGATCTACATTTGCTTGGAGCTGTTTGGCTCGGTTATGAATCAGATCACCCATAGGATAAAGAACCGAGCAAAGGATTATCCAATCAAGCGCATGATCCCAGTAGCAAAGGAGGTAGTCGAGGGAGCCTAGAGAGAATGTTAACAAAGGTGTATCGGCACTGCTCCAAGTTGTTCCTGTACGGCAAGAAATATGGAATTTTTATGTAGCTGTCTTAAATCTTGGAGAAGACAGTATTGCTCAACAAGTGCGTAGTAGACCGTCTTCGGTTTACGTTCCCATGGATTGATGATGCATTTGCCATGGATTGATGATGCACTTAAAATAATCCAGAAAACCTTTAGAAATGGCGCAAGCATTAGATTGCCTATTTCTCTCTCGGTTACCATGGATTGATGATGCATTTGCCTATCTTTTCCATCAATCCTTATTATCAGGTTGGAAGTGACGGCGTTGCAAACACAGCTCAGCTTTCCTTTCACTTCATTTATCGTTATTCTACTAATGCTATATATTAATAATTCAGAAATTTAAGTGATGCTATTTTGAAGGTTTCTTCTACTGGAACTGGATTTCAAATCCGATTTGGAATTGCAATAGCAATGGATGCCATTATAATTAAATAGAGTTCTTGCCCTTCGCTTTGCACAGACAAGCAGGCCTGCTCCTTAAGAAGATCGACAAGGAACGAATCGCCAAGGAGTACACAAGGCCAAACAGACGGACCGGGCCGATACGGCTCGAGGCACGGTCCGTTTAGGCACGGCCCCTGTAGCGGGCCATGCCGTGCCAGCCCATGTGCCTTCCCCGGCCCAAGTACGGTCCATCGAGGTCGTGGGCGGCCCACCGTGCCCGGACCGGCCCGGTCCACTACAGCCTTACTGTAGCACCATGCTCACCTCAGGCTTATGGTTTATTTATACAAAAGCCCCTGGAGAAGTAGGGGAGAGACAGAAAGGTCCATCGATTCGAGATGCCCAAATCTCACCTTAACCTCGTCGCCACCAGCCATGCCTCCGTCCCCGGCTGCCGCGGGGGCAGCCTCCCCGTCGAACTCCTCCTCGGCGTCCTCGTCCAACCCCACCCCGTCTTGGTGGGAGTCGGTGTCGCAGGTGCAATCCTGCATCCTCGTGCTCTCCTCCATCCTACCGCCACAGGCCGATTCCGACATCGCAGCACTTGCTGACTCCGACCGCCTGGCCCGCACGCTGCTGCGGTCCCCCGCCGCTTACGCCGCACTTTCTGTGGCGCTCCGGTCGGGGGGCGGATTCGACGACCCCGCCTGCCACTGGCTCTACAACACGCTCCTCTCCCCGGACCCCGACCTCCGCCTCGCCGCGCTTGCGTTCCTCCTGCTCCTCTCGTCGCTATACCTCCTCCGCCTGCCGCCCACGCTCCCCTCCTCACTCTCCGGCTTCGAGGCCGTCCTCCTCGCCGTCTACTCCTTCGAGGCCAAGAATCGCCAGGGCAAGCCCGTCCTTGTCCAGGTACCCGACCTCTCCGTCCCCTCTCTGTACCACATACCGCTGTGTTGTCTAGCCCTAGCTCGAAGTCTCCTCGCCGGCTATAGCAGGCCGGCCGTGCTGGGTCGTGCCCGTGCTGGCCCGCCGTGCCACACCGCCGGCCTAGACACGGCACGGCTACTCGGGCCATGCCGGCACGGCTCACGGCCACCCGTGCCAGGCCGGACCAGGCATGGTTACTGTAGCACCATGTTCGGACCAGTCTGACAGGACACGGCCCATTTGAACATGTATACCAAGGAGCACCTGCTCACTATTACACCCCAAGATCACCGAGCCCTGAATTCACAAGGAAACAATATGCATTATTGAGGGCTTTGTCAAGTTACAAGCTGATCAGATCCACTTCTTCTGCATATGTAACTCATCAGGCTCCAGGCTTGATGGGACAAAACATTTATATGTATCCCTGTGTTGTAGGCAAAACACACATATGAATAGTATTTAAATGCGAATTCCAACAGATAATTATATCAACCAAAACAAGATGGTCAGTAAATCAACCTAAACCTAAACTGATTAGTACTTCAATTGAATCATGTATGGACTAATGGACAAGAAATACAAAAATGCTTCTCTACGGACGTCCGAGGGAAGACAAATATCAGACGCCATGTCAGTGCATTGAACATACCGCTCTCCTTTCCCTCACCACTTCTCTCTCCTCTTTTTTCCCCAACTGGCTCTCTCTCCCACATTGATATACAGGGAACGGAGGGAGTACTTAAAATATTGCTAATGCTTCCGTCGTCCGTCATCCCGTGTCCATGTTGTGCGCGCATGTTTATGTCCGCATCATGCTCGTGTCTTTGACGTAGACCGCAAGTCCAATTTTGTGTGCACCATCGCGCCAGAGATTGCGGTCTCGCGCAGGATCACGTCCCGTTTCCTATTCTATCCGCGTGCACAGGATCATCCGTCGTCCAGATGATATCGTGTTCCCGTGCACGATCAAAGGAAAGTAAAGCAGGCCATGCAGATAAAGCAAAACCAGAAATTAACCTCCAATGCGGCTCGTTTACATTCTGAACCATTTTCGAGTCAGATCCCTCATCGATGCATGCATTTATATATGCACGGGCGACAAGAGAATGATGGCAAAGCCTATCATACACCCAGATTATATTGATCGATGAGCGAAATTGACTATGGCTGCGCTTCAATGAGCAGTGATGAAGCTCGGTACAGGCGGCAATGAAGCTCGGTGCAGGTGCGCTCTGACGGCCGCAGGCAAGGCTGCCGTTCGTCTCGCCGGCTGTCCAAGAGGAGCAATGATGGCGAACCATCAAACTAGCAGCAGCTATAAGTAGTGTATTAGATTGACACGCATCAAACAAAATTTTAGTTTTCTTGGCATCTTCAGTTTTTCTTTCTCTAGGACAACGAGAAGCATGTGGTTTATCACAAGGATCTAGAAAATTAGTTACGTTATTGTACGAAAGTCCTGCACATGGACAAAAGTTTTTGTTCCTTGTTATTATATATGCTCTATCTTCAATTTTATGAAAAAATTCATAGCATACAATTCTTACTCTTGTATGAGGTTGCAGGGTCTAACAGAAGTATACATTATCTCGAGGATTGTATAGCTAAAACTGAGGAGAAGACCGAAGATCTATTTCATATGCTCATCATCACGTTCGAAGTATGCATAGGATTATAGGAACTACGAAGCTGCTCGACTTGTATGTTGAACAACATAATGATACAAATGTCCATAACCCCCATGGTAATTAAGCTGCTGGTGCTGCGTAATAATCTCAATTATGTGTGGTTTCTTTCAACATCGAAGTACAATGGTTTTATTCTTATATTTTGTATGCAGAAATTGTAAGCTAAAAAATAGTAGTACTTCAACATGGGGAGTATCCAATTTTACAAAGAAAAAGCATATGATCATCTTAAAGGAATTAGGTAGTTTTCCCCGACGCAATGCATGGGCAATTTTTTCTAGTCTCTACTATTATAAAAATATGGAGTGATTCATCCAACGTTTTCGTCCGTCACCTGATTAATTTTTCATCCATCTTCGCGTCCATCTCGCTCCCACACGAAGTCCGCTCGTACGTCTGCTATGCCTTCTACTCACCGCCCCGAGCTAGGCCAGTGTCACACCCTAAAAATAAGTTAATAAATAATACCCGTGAAAATATAATTTTTAGAAATTAATTAAAAGCCTAAAGGAGTGGGTAATAAAAATTCCAAATAAATTTTTAATGTAAAAATGGGCCAGAGAAAATTTTATTAAATACTTCTTTAATTCTTGTAGTTCTTAGATTTTTCTGGGAATTATTTGAGCTATGGAAGTATTTTCAATAAATAGAAAACCAATTCAGTGAATAAATAAAATGAAAAAAGGTTTTTAAAATTCCTCCCGAGGCCATGGGCCGATTTCGGCCCATCTCCCCTCCTCTCTCTTTCCCTCGCCTGTAGCTCAGCTCGGCCCACTTCTCCCTCTCTCTTTCTTCTCTCCGCCGACAGGTGGACCCCACTACTCGGGAATCCTCATCTTCCCCAGGCCGAGTTCGAGCCCGAGTACTGCCGCCCTCCCCGAGCGAAATCCGGCCGCCCTTCGCGTGATCTCCTCAAATTGGTTGAGGGGAAATCCTCCCCTCTACCCCCGCCGCCAGTCCCCTCAAAGCTCGGCATGAAACGAGTCGGGATTGAGCTTGAACTCGAGATCGACTCGGAGTCCACCGCTGCTCAAGTTTGCTGTCGCCATAGCTGCCTTATCCGCCTCGGACTCCTCTGATTGGCGCCCTATAAGTACCACAGTTCTCCCCTCAGTCCGCTGCCGCCTTTGCCCTAACCCTAAACACCCCAGAGAGCCCCAACCACAGTAAGATCTTAGCACCGCCGCTGCCGCCAAGTTCAGCCGCGCCGCGCCATCGCTCGGTTCATTGCCGCCCTTCGCCGACTACCCAATCGTGTTCCCCTGGTAGGGCAACACCTAGTCCGCCACTCGGCAACCGCCCTTTCCCACTGGAACGCAGTCGCCGCCAAGTACCTGAAGATCACCGCCGAGTACCCGAAGGTTGCCATCGCTTCTTCTTGTCGCCGATGGTCAAATCGTCGTCGTTCGTCACTGAGTACCTACAAGGTAAGATCGCCTCATCGAGCTCATCCTTTTGGCGCAAACCGCAGCTGCCGAGTACCCAGGGATCACCGGCAAGCCCCGCCGCCTGAGTTGCCGCTGCCGCCAGTTGTCCAATCCATCGGGTTAAATCCGAGCTTTTGGATCTTGATCCAATCCATCCTAACCGTTAAACCCGGTGGACCGATCCCATGGACTCAGTCTACGGTGGACCACTCTCTGATGACGCAATAAATCTCTTTTTTCTTTTCAAAATTAATGCATTATTGTGTCATTAATACTTTAATAATTCCTATATATGGTTTTAAACGGTTTAAACTTCTAAAAATCATAACTAATTCATACGAACTCGGATTGAGGTCATTCAAGTCTCTAAATTCTTTAAAAATCAAGATCTATCCTTTAAAAATGTTCACATGTGCTGTTGCTATGTGCTTATGTACTGTTTTTACTCATTTTGTTATTTGCCTATTGTTTCGGACGTTCCAAAAGAGCCGGTTTACGCTGAGGAAGGTTCGAAAGACTTTGCGGAGCAGCAAGGCAAGTCACACAGACCCACAACCCTTTGAGCATGTTGATCCTATGATTTAAATCTCTGTTTTGATTCAAAAGTGCATTTATTTTAGAATGACATCGGGAAGGGAAACCCTGATCCTTGTTTATAGCCTGTTGTTTTGATACCCTATCTTTGTACATATGGAATTAATATGACTAGCTAGCTGAAATATTGGTTAGCTAGAATAATTCTAGGTTGCTTAGCTCTGCTTAGAAACTGTAGACTCACTTAAGGGTTGATAATCACATATGATTACACATAAAATGATAATGGTTCTGTTCACGACGGTGGTCGTGTGAGACGGATTCCTAATGGGCAACTAAAACTTGGATGAATGGTGGGTAGTGAGCACCAGGTTGGTTTTGTTGATAACGATTCTCATAACAGTTAAGGACCGGTTCACGAGCTACTGTTGTGAAGCATTTACCGTACTAACCACAAGCCAGCATGGGCAACAGCTGAACTTGTAGTGTAGCATGTCCCAGCAGGAGACACCATGGTGTGTTTAGTTGATAGGTGATACTGTCAATAAATCCACAATGGCAGTGCCAATAAGACCATATGTTTGAGAGCCAAGAGTTTCTCTAGCCTGGAGGTTGGGCCACCTCTACTAGGGACTTGGCGGGTGGTCATTCTGTTGGACATGTTATGCGAAGAGTCCTATCACAACTCCTTTCCGAGGTATCGTGGTGATGCCAAGGCGCATGGTGACATGTTGTGGGGTTGTCTCTTGTGGGTAAAGATGTACACCTCTGATCAGAGTAAAATTGTTCAAATAGCCATGCCCGCGGTCATGGGCGAGCTAAATGATGTTTTTCGTGATTAGTCCCATTTGTTAATTAATGTGTAAATATGAGACATCTAGATTGGGATGGTTTGGGCCTGTGTAGCCAGGTGGGCTGTACAGTGTTGATTTAATACTGTTTAACTGTTCTACTATTTTAATTCTCTCCTAATTGTTTAGTCAAATGTTGTTTATGCAAATTAGCCCTATATGCTATCCTTTGCTATCCTATGCACTTGCATATTTACTGTGTGGCTTGTTGAGTATTCCATGTACTCACCTTGCAATATCCAATCATCAGAAGAAGAGTACTACAGTGAAGGTGAAGATTTGAAGGACTAGGCTGGGTCCAAGTCAAGTTTGCCTGTGTATTATGGAGACGTCGCTATCGCTAGTCAATTCCGTTATTTAGACTTTTTATTTGTTTGAGAGGTTCCATCTGCCTCTATAATAATTATACATTCGTCACTTTATTCAATATAGATTTGTACTTTGTTATCGAATTTGTCCTTGTGTATCTCGGTTGATTCCTGAACGAGGATTTAATACACATGTAAGCGTTTGGAATTTTGGATAGAAATTCCGGGCGTGACAAGTTGGTATTAGAGCCTCCTTGACTTTAGGACCAGCCAAATGGTACCCCGTAGAAACCTCCTAAGATTTTTGGTAGAACTGCTCTTTCCCCATTCTCTTAAAAAAAACAACCCTTTGGTAAAATTTTTGTTTGCAAAAAATTATATATATACATATGTCTAGTTATTTTTCTTCCCCAATCTATTTCCAAATTACTTTGCTACCCTCCCTGTTTTACTTATGCCTAAACCTGTTCTGTTTCATTTAATCAAAATTTTTACCTCTCATCACATTCCATAGATGTCGAATCGTGAGCCCGTACATCTGTTTGGAGTCGGAGGATTCGTTAAGGAGCTTCAAGACATGGCATTTGCCATAGGATTCAACCCAGCCCCCGAGTATCGGCAAGTCACTCATAATCCAGTTGAAGAGAAGTGTCGGGTTCGGTTGACAATCTCAAGTGATCGTGAAGGAGTCCCGTCCATGATCTTTGGAGCCAGAGGAAGGGATTTCGAGCACGCATGTCAGGAAGTGGCATTGGAGGCCATTGGAGAACTTCGCCACCATTATGCCATCTGCTTGAGGCATATTGCTTACCGTTACCCTCCGCTCAGGACCCACAATGATGAGTACAGTAATTACTAATGCCCTGGGGCAGAGAACAGTGCCACAGTGCAACGCTTGGTAAGGATGCTCAGTGCCATGGACGATGCTCATACAGATGTGATGATAGCAGCTCATGATCGAGAAAACGAGAATCGTATTAAGATTTGCAGACTGCAAAACCAAGTGGATCGGTTGAAGAGGGAGCTGGCATAGGCAAAAGGAGAAGCACCCCCTGGAGGAGCCAAGATCCACACCACTGCAAGGAAGAGAGTTCACCTACCACCTTGGATTCAGCTCACGTCTAGGACCCGCTTTCTCAGTGAGCAGGTCCTACTCAGATTAGTTTCACCCATGGCTTATGCTGATGATGCAGAGGAAGAGGATCCAGAGGAGTCAGAAGCTAGCACCCCTTCGGAAACGTCAGGAGACTATGGAAATCGTACCCATTCTGAAGTAGAGTGGGGTGAAACCCAGGAAGATGAAGAGGAATCCGAGCACAATTCTGACACAAGATGAAGCCCTTCACCTCGTTAAGTTGAACCTTAGTAGTAGTTCACCCTAGAGCATTGTGTTGGACGTTGTGTGTTTAGGTGATGCTTGTGAGTGTGTGGGTTTAGATGGCAGTTTATGTTAGAGGGTGGTGATATAACTGTTTCAGTTAGGTGTTTGCTGTGGTGTGGTGTGGGTTTAAGCAACATAAATGTTAAACATCCAGTTCAGATCAACAAAAGTTGAAGTTTAAGTAAATAACACCTGTTCTAAGGGTTCTCTCCTGTTTCTCGCCAATTCTAATACCTACAGATGGTGAATACTCGCAATGGAGGTGGTCAGGACACCAGCATTGGTACAAACAACAATCGAGGAGGTGCACCCAATGGACCGCCGCTCTCGGATGACAATCTCACTATAGCACAAGTGCTTGCAAATCAAACGCATCTTATGAATATGATGTTCCAGCACATGCAAAGCCATCAGCACCAGGTGCCTCAACAACAGATACCTACTACACCCCAGAACAAGCTCGCAGAGTTCTTGCGAGTAAGGCCTCCCACTTTTTCCAGTACGACCAACCCAGTGGAAGCAGGGGATTGGTTACATGCCATTGAGAAGAAGTTGGATCTTCTTCAATGCACGGACCAGGAGAAGGTCTCATTTGCTTCACATTAGTTGCATAGACCTACATCGGAGTGGTGGGACCACTTCTGAGCTAACCGAGCAGAAGGTCAGCCTATTACTTGGGCCGAATTCTCGGTAGTTTTTAAGAAGACACATTCCTATAGGGGTAGTGGCCCTAAAGAAGCGGGAGTTTCGAGCGTTGAAGCAAGGGAATATGTCGGTGACCGAGTTCCTCTATGAGGTTAATCGTCTCGCCCGTTATGCACCAGAAGGTGTTAGCACCGATGCTGAACGACAGGAGAAGTTTTTGGACGGATTAAATGATGAACTCTCCGTCCAATTGATCTCAAGGGACTACACAAATTTTCAGAATCTCGTTGATAAGGCCATCCGGCAGGAAGACAAGCACAATCGGATGGACCAGAGAAAATGCAAGATTGCTAGCATGAGGGCACAACAGTCTAGTAGCCAGAGGCCGCGTATAGCATCACCCCCTCAGACTCGCCCGGGAGGACCACTGACTGCACCCCATCCCCAACGCCAGTTCTACAATAACAACACTGGTAGTGGTGTAGTGGCTAACCGTCCTTCCCCTCGTCCGGTTGTTGCACCATCACAAAACCAGCCGGTTAAGCAGGAGCAAGGAGGTAGGACTTTGGTATACTACAACTGCAACGAGCCGGGGCATTTCTCTAATCAATGCCCAAAGCGAAAGCGTCAGGGACCTAGGCCAACCGCGCCAGGACAAAACAACTCCAACCTACCCAAGACTCAGGTCAATCATATCACAACCAAGGAAGCCGAAGTCGCCCCAGATGTGGTCTTGGGTACGTTTCCTGTTAACTCAGTTACTGCTACAGTACTTTTTGATGCTGGTGCTACACATTCATTTTTGTCTGAAAGTTTTATGGGAAAGAATGGGATAAGGGTAGAAAAGTTGGCTAACCCATTAATGATATGTACCCCTTGTAATCAAACGCCCTCCACCCTTTTTAGCCCTTCTGTCACCATCGATATCCAAGGGGTCCCATTCTAAGCCAACCTGATTCTGTTAGAATCCAAGGATCTAGATGTCATCCTAGGGATAGACTGGCTAACTAGATATAAAAGAATGACAAACTATGCAAACCAGGAAGTGACCTTGACTAGTAACTTGGGGCAGAAAGTGATAGTTCGTACCCCACCAGTTGGATCCCCAAAAGTGATTCTCAACCAGGCCACCCTAGAAGAAATCCTTGTGGTAAGAGACTACCCGGATGTGTTTCCTGATGATCTACCAGGCATGCCACCCAAGAGGGACATAGAGTTCCGGATAGATATGGTACCTGGAACCGCCCCCATCCACAAAAGACCGTACCGAATGACGGCCAATGAGTTAGCAGAAGTGAAGAAACAAGTAGAAGATTTGGAACGGAAAGGATTCATCCGACTAAGCACCTCACCATGGGGAGCGCCAGTTATCTTTGTGGAGAAGAAGGATCATACTCAACGGATGTGTGTGGATTATCGAGCATTGAACGACGTCACCATCAAGAATAAGTACCCGTTGCCCAGGATTGATGATTTGTTTGACCAGTTGGAAGGAGCCACGGTATTCTCCAAGATAGATCTCCGTTTCGGGTATCATCAACTCAGGATTCGAGAGGAAGATATACCTAAGATATACCTAGGATCAACTATGGGCTATACGAGTGCACAGACATGTCTTTCGGGCTTACTAACACCCCAGCCTTCTTCATGAACTTGATGAACAAGGTGTTTATGGAGTACTTGGATAAGTTTGTGGTGGTCTTCATTGATGGCATCCTCGTCTACTCCAAGACTAAGGAAGAACATGAGCAGCATCTTCGGTTAGCATTGGAGAAGTTGCGAGAGCATCAGCTGTACACTAAGTTTAGTAAATGTGCCTTCTGGTCGTCAGAAGTGAAGTTCCTTGGTCATGTCCTTTCTATTGAAGGTGTTGTTGTGGATCCGGCCAATGTGGAGTTAGTCACCAAATGGAAACAACCCAAAATAGTTTCAGAAATACAGAGTTTCCTTGGTCTTGCGGGATATTACCGCAGGTTCATAGAGAACTTCTCGAAGATTGCCAAACCAATGACTTGGTTACTCTAGAAGGATGTTAAATTTCAATGGTCATCTGAGTGTGAGCAGAGTTTCCAAGAACTAAAGAAGCATCTGGTCTCCGCGCCGGTGTTGACTTTGGCTGATCCTAGGAAAGATTTCTAAGTTTACTGTGACGCATCCCGACAAGGTTTAGGATGTGTTTTGATGCAAGATGGAAGAGTGGTCACTTACGTGTCTCGGCAGTTACGGTTACGGCCACATGAGAAAAACTACCCTACTCATGACCTGGAATTGGCCACAGTAGTTCATGCATTGAAGATATGGCACCATTACCTTATGGGTAATCGTACAGAGATGTATACGGATCACAAGAGTTTGAAGTATATCTTCACCCAGCCAGACTTGAACCTCCGCCAGCGAAGATGGTTGGAGTTAATCAAGGATTATGATATTGGGATCCATTATCACCCTGGCAAGGCCAACGTGGTGGCAGATGCTCTTAGTAGAAAGAGTTATTGCAATGCTTCCGAAGGACGACGGTTGCCTTGGGAGTTATGTGCAGAATTCGAGCAGTTAAGTTTGGGAATCGTCAAGAAAGGTTTCGTAGAAACATTGGAGGCACATCCCACACTTATAGACCAAGTCAAAGAGGCCCAAGTCAATGATCGTGACATCCAAGAGATCAAGAAGAACATAAGAAGAGGAAAAGCCAGTGGATTCTTTGAAGATGAATGGGGAACAGTATGGTTAGGAGAATGAATATGTGTGCCAGAGGACAAAGAGTTAAAAGATATTATCATGAGAGAAGCTCACGACACCCAATATTCTATCCATCCTGGCAGTACCAAGATGTATCAAGATCGGAAGGAGAAGTTTTGGTGGGCCAGTATGAGACGAGAGATAGCTGAGTATGTCGCAGTCTACGATATATGTCAACGAGTGAAGGTAGAACATCAAAGGTCAGCAGGGTTATTGCAACCATTGAAGGTACCCGAGTGGAAATGGGAAGAAATAGGGATGGACTTTATCACCAGATTGCCAAAACATCTTCAGGATATGATTCAATCTGGGTTGTGGTCGACAGGCTTACCAAGGTGGCTCACTTCATCGCAGTCAAGACTACTTATTCTGGCAGCAAGTTAGCAGAGTTATATATGGCACGGATAGTGTGTTTACACGGCGTACCTAAGAAGATTGTATCCAACAAAGGTAGTCAGTTTACCTCAAAGTTCTGGCAGAAACTCCAAGAGTAGATGGGTACCCGTTTAAACTTCAGTACTGCTTATCACCCACAAACAGATGGTCAGACCGAATAGGTTAATCAAATCCTGGAGGACATGCTAAGAGCTTGTGCCCTAGACTTCGTTGGGAGTTGGGACGAGAGTTTATCTTATGCGGAGTTTTCCTACAACAATAGTTATCAAGCCAGTCTTCAGATGGTTCCGTATGAAGCGTTATACGATCGAAAGTGTCATACCCCGCTCCTGTGGGATCAAACGGGAGAACGTCAAGATTTTTGAACCAACATTTTGAGGGAAGCTGAGGAGAAGGTAAAAATCATACAAGAAAGGTTATGAGTAGCACAGTCCCGTCAGAAGAGTTATGCTGATAACCGCCATAGGGACTTAAGTTTCAACGAAGGAGATTATGTGTATCTTCTAGTCACGCCACTGCGAGGCGTTCATCGGTTTCAGACCAAGGGAAAGTTGGCACCACGTTTTGTGGGACTATACAAGATTCTGAGTCGCAAGGGTGAGGTGGCATATTAGTTGGAGTTACCCCAGGCCATGGCAAAAATTCATGATGTGTTTCATGTCTCGTAGTTAAAGAAATGCCTTCGAGTGCCTACAGAGGAAGCTGATCCAGCACAGATCGAAATCTAGGAGAATTTGACCTATGTGGAAAAACCAGTTCGTATCTTAGAAACCAGTGAAAGGAGGACCAGGAATCGAGTGACCCGTTTATGTAAAGTTCAGTGGAGCAATCACTTTGAGGATGAAGCCACTTGGGAGCGAGAAGATAAGTTGAAGTCTGCCCACCCTTCCCTCTTCGCCAGTTCCTCCGAATCTCGGGGACGAGATTCTGTTTAAGGGGGGTAGGTTTGTCACACCCTAAAAATAAGTTAATAAATAATACCCATGAAAATATAATTTTTAGAAATTAATTAATAGCCTAAGGAGTGGTTAATAAAAATTCCAAATAAATTTTCAATGTAAACATGGGCCAGAGAAAATTTTATTAAATACTTCTTTAATTCTTGTAGTTCCTATATTTTTCTGGGACTTATTTGAGCTATGGAAGTATTTTTAATAAATAGAAAACCAATTCAGTGAATAAAAAAATAAAAAAGTTTTTAAAATTCCTCCCGAGGCCATGGGCCGATTTTGGCCCATCTCCCCTCCTCTCTCTCTCCCTTTTTCGCAGCTCAGCTCGGCCTACTTCTCCCTCTCTCTCTTTCTTCTCCCCGCCGACAGGTGGACCTCAACAGTCAGGAATCCTCGCCTTCCCCAGGCCGAGTCCGAGCCCGAGTACCGCCGCCCTCTCCGCGTGAAATCTGGCCACCCTTCGCGTGATCTCGTCAAATTGGTTGAGGGAAAATCCTCCCTTCTACCCCCGCCGCCAGTGCCCTCAAAACCCGGTGTGAAACGAGTCGGGATTGAGCTCGAACTCGAGATTGATTCGGAGTCCACCGCCGCTCGAGTTTGCCGCCGCCATAGCCGCCTTATCTGCCTCGGACTTCTCCAATTAGAGACCCTATAAGTACCACCATCCTCCCCTCAGTCCGTCGCCGCCTTTGCCCTAACCCTAAACGCCCCGGAGAGCCCCAGCCACAGTAAGATCTTAGCGCTGCTGCCGCCAAGTTCAGCCACGCCGCGCCGTCGCTCGGTTCATCGCCGCTCTTTGCTGACTGCCCAGTCGTGTTCCCCTGGTAGGGCAGCACCAAGTCCGCCACTCGACAGCCGCCCTTCCCCGCCGGAGCACAGTTGCCACCAAGTACCCGAAGATCGCCGCCGAGCACCTGAAGGTTGCCGCCGCTTCTTCTTGTTGCCGGTGGTCCAGTCGTCGCCGTTCGTCGCCGAGTACCTACAAGGTAAGATCGCCTTGTCGAGCTCATCCTTTTGGCGCAAACCGCAGCCGCCGAGTACCCAGGGATTGTCGGCGAGCCTCGCAGCCTGAGTCGCCGTCCCCCCGTCAGCCGCCGAGTCACCCCTCCATCCCCGTGGTTGCCAGATCGGCGCCAGGTGTTGCCCATCCGTGCGCAACCATCGGGTTAAATCCAAGCCGTTGGATCTTCTTCCAATCCATCCTAACCGTTTAAACCCGGTGGGCCGATCCCGTGGACTCAGTCTACGGTGGACCGCTCTCTGATGACGCAATAAATCTCTTTTTCCTTTTCAAAATTAATTTATTATTGCGTCATTAATACTTTAATAATTCATGTATATGGTTTTAAATGGTTTAAACTTTTAAAATTTCATAACTAATCATACGAACTCGAATTGGGTTGTTTAAGTCTCTAAATTCTTAAAACTCAAGATCTATCCTTTCAAAATTGTTCACATGTGCTGTTGCTATGTGCTTATGTACTGTTTGGTCATTTTGTTATTTGCCTATAGTTTCGGACTTCTGAAAGAGCGTTTAGCTGAGGAAGATTCGGAAGACTTTGGCAGAGCAGCCAAGGCAAGTCACAAAGCTCAGACCCACAACCCTTTGAGCATGTTGATCCTATGATTAAATCTCTGTTTTGGATCCAAGTGCTTTATTTTTAGAATGACATCGGGAAGGGAAACCCTGACCTTGTTTAAGTAGCCCATTGTTTTGATACCAGCCTTTGTACCTATGGGATTAATATGACTAGCTAGTTGAAATATTGGTTAGCTAGAATAAATTCTAGGTGCTTAGGTCTGCTTAGAAATTATAAACTCCTTAAGGGTGAATAATCAACATATGATACACATAAAATGATGATGGTTTCTGTTCACGACGGTGGTGTGTGAGACGATTCCTATGGGCCAACTAAACTTTGATGAATGGTGGGTTGTGAGCACCAGGTTGGTTTGCTGCCTAGCGGTGCTTATGACAGTTTAAAGACCGGTTCAAGAGCTACTGTGTGAACATTTACCGTACTAACCACAAGCCAGCATGGGCAACGGCTGGACTTGTAGTGTAGCATGATCCCCAGCAGGAGATACACAAGGTGTGTTTAGTTGATAGGTGGTAAGTGTCAATAATTCCACAATGACAGAGGCCAATAAGGACCATATGTTGTGGGAGCCAAGAGTTTCTCTAGCTTGGAGGTTGGGCCACCCTATGGGGCCTGGCTGGGTGACTTTTGTGGACATGTTATGCAAAAGAGTCTGTCACAACTTCTTTCCGAGGTATCGTGGTGGTGCCAAGGCGTATGGTGACGTGTTGAGGGGTTGTCTCTTGTGGGTAAAGATGTATATTCTGATCAGAGAAAACTATTCGAATAGTCCGGTGCGGGTCATGGCAAGCTTGATGATGTTTTT
>RYFJ01002169.1:0-140482 GCA_003991445.1 Oryza meyeriana var. granulata
TGGTTAACTAGGGTGTCAACTTTCAATTGATGCTTTGCAGCAAAACTCTTGGATATGAAAGATGTGAAGCTCCAGAATCAATATAAAACCATTGCAGGGGTTGGTTCCGAGAAACATACCAAGCACCACATCATGGCGCATCTGAGCTTCCTCGGCGGTCACATGATTAACCCGCCCCTCCAAGGTTCTGAGCAGGCACTTGGGGGCTGGGTTGCGGCTGGTGGGTGCTCCACGGTCTCCCACGCGCTGTGGTCCGGCTGGAGCACCGGGTGGCGCAAGTTGAACTGAACCGGGTACCTTCTTCGGGCACCGATTGGAGTAATGCCCGTATCTCCATAAAACATTGTGCAGTCTACCGGCCTGAAGTCGGTAGCTTGTTGTGCAGCGGGCGAGGTGGCGGCTGAGGGACACGATGGGCTGGTGGCTGTGGCCCTTGCTTGAAGTGCGCTGGTATACCTTGTGGTGCGGGGGGGCCCCCGCCGGCCCCCGGGCCCCCCGAAACGTTGCGGGGACGCCATAACGCGCTGCGCCTGAGGAGCTTCCTCGCTACGGGCTTGCGTGCAGCCCAACTTACGTTTGCGGACTCCACTACGCCATGGTGCTTGTGCTCCCAATCTCATGGCCTTGTTCCCAAAGTGGGAAAGTCAGGGAAGTCATAATGGTCAAAGGCAGCCTGCATTCCTCACTAGTCCCTTCAGGAACTTCCCCAGTCTTTGTCTTTCATTTTGTAGTTCGCGCGGCATACGACGAGTGGTTGAAGCGGTGGAGGTATCGCTCACGACATGTTGCTTGCTTCAGGTTTCAAATTCCTTCCTCTTGATCTCATGTAACAGCTGGATGTGTGCTTTGCGAAAAGCTACCTTAACTCATTCAACGTTACAACATGGCCTTCTTGTTTTTGCATTGCACGGTAATTGTCCTCACAATTCACTAGCGGCCGTGAAGCTGTGTCTCTGAAATGCCACCTACGTCTCTAGCATCGTCGCAGTGAACCATAGTCGAGCTTTCTCTCCACGCAGCGCAGCCCAGTCATCGCGTCAAGTGGATCCTCCGAATCGGGCAAAACGGGGTGGCTTGGTGGCGGTGAAAATCAAATCAACTGGATGTGTTTGATTGTTGCCGCATGTCCTTGTTGTTGCTCCTTCAAAGGCTGTGCGGCTGCACTCATGCGCAGACCGGTGTTCCTTTCAATCCTCTCAAGCAATTTATTGATGTTTTGTGCATGCGGTTTGCTCCAGCAACATGAGCACCTCAGCCAAGGTAGGATGACCGGGTTGCTGCGCGTCACCGGCAGGTGCACGCGGGTATGTGCCGATCTTGGCCACCCTGTTGCTGCTTGGGTTGACCATGTGTGCTGTGGTTCAGAGGAACCTTCATCTTGACTCACTCTGAGCTGCGAAACGGGTCCGTTGCTGCAGTCATCTCTCCTGTTACAACAATCTTCGATTACTATCTTGCATCAGGATGCAAAAAACTAGTGTCTACTGATTTGTTGATAGGAATGATAATCCTAAACAGCCTCAGGAACAGAGAAAAAGATTCCAAATAAATGACAACTGAAGTTACATAGATCCATTAAGCCGCATTGAAACACTTAAGTCATATACAGTACACTAAACATGGGACAAAGCCTAATGTCGATTCACAAACGTACAAAAGACCAAGGGCTGGGTGAATTCAGAGCATCTAACAGCAGAACATCCAGTCATTACAATCACTTCACCATCAAACGCCATTCACGGGCACCCCCATGCTACGGCCGGAAACAAAGCACTACTCGCTCACTACAACACACTTCATACTAGTGAGCTCTACCAAACTGTGGAAGACTACCTCCCGGTGGTAAGCTCTTCTGCATGCCACCATCACTGGCGAAGTGGGATACACTTGACTCATATCCTCTCTCGTATCTGTGCAGCAGACCTCCATGTGGGAGCAGGGGCGATGACCCGACGTCGCTGAGGCTGAATCGTTGAGCTTCAGACTGAATCGTTTTGCTTGAAGAGGCCACGATACTCTGGCAGCTGTCATGCGTGTAGCGCGAGTTGGAGCGGTGAGCGGGGCATCGGTTAGCAGGCAGCGCTAAATCTATCCATGGCTCCGGGGCAATAGGTGTTGGCACAGGTGCGGGAGTCTGGGTAGCAGCAGGCCTAGGTGTCCTGGTGGCCGGCAGCAGGGGCAGGTGCAGCAACATTCTCCACACTCATAGCTCGATGCGGGGAATTTTAAGCGCCATGCTGGACATAAGGCTTCATATTGAAGCGCTCCAGTAGCGATGCGCCCACGGCTTGCGCAGCTTCCAAGCCAATGACAACGGTGGTAACGATGAGGAATCGCACCGTACTCCGCCAAGTTGCGAACGGACATGGTTTGCTCACGCTCAGCTGAGAGGTAGATGGTGAACTTCCTCTCCAAAGGCGTGCCGGGTGTGTACGGGTACTGTGTAGCCAACTCCACATGGAGATGCAGCATGTGTGCCATAGCAATGTAGGCGCAGCATCATTGATGGCTCTGTGAAGGGAGGAGCCATAGCCGGTGAACTCCAAGGGCGGCTCCCAACATAAGCCCTGGCGAGTATAAGAACTCGTGCACTGGTACTCAACTGAAGCAGGGCAATGTTGGTGTGAGAACTGTATACTCAGGAGGGTGGTGATAATGTGACGCTGCAGCATGTTCCACAAATCACGTGGCAAACCGGTGGGGCCGGCGTCACTGGTCCCAATGGCAATACAACCCAACCTCGGCCATCTGCAGCAGTTAGCAACAAACCAAAATAAAGTCATGATTTCAGAATGAAAGCTGGGCAGGTTAGTAGTAAACTACAATGAGATGAGTGGATATATTTAATAGTCCTTAGTTTTTCAACAAGTTTTAGCAATTAGTTTTCAGACTCCAAACAAGCATGGGTGATGCGAACATAACAAGTATATTCGCATCAACCGGCAAGAGATAACAACAAGAATAAAAGGAAGATGCAACGCTTCCAATCCCAGTACTGCTACCCCCCCTTAAGTCTTATCCTATAATGTTAATAACGTCTAGCGTTCATCACAAGGGTCATTCTTCAAACCAAATGACAGTAGGTAAGGAGATAGAAGTCTAGATTTTGCTGTGTAAACATCTTTTTGCAAACATTTTGCAGTCAGCTTATCACTAAGATTAAAAAACCTTTAAAAATCATTTAGAGCTAAAATTCAAAAGTACTTGAAACCATTTTCAAGGGCAAAGGGCCGCTGCAGTTTTGGAACATTGAAAGCATAAGTTTAAGTCAAATCTTTTGTCCAAAAGGGAGGTAAGTAGAGTAAAATGATATGCTACATAGGTAATGATGACTACTTTAAGTTTTTTAGAAGATAGATGAGAATTTTGAACAGGTGTTTTTCAAACCAAAACTACCTAACGGCATGGCTTACTATGAGACTTAACATGGTCGGTATGGCTCTGATACCAAGCGCGTGTCCGGACCCGGGGTTTGACCCGAACCAATGTGTGTCCGTGCTAGTCCCACGATCAATTGCTAGCACACACATTCAACATTGGCATCATAATCATCATTAATCATGACATCACGGTTAGCAAAGCGTCCACAACCGTCGTGTAAGTTCGACTGAAGTAGATACTATGTAAAGCGGTTTAGATCTAGAGGATTACATAGAGGCTCGACCGGTCCAAATAGAACAGCAAATTAACAAAGAGTTCAACCGCGGAAACAAGATAATAGAGGCATCAAAAACCAGCAAGTATGCCTCTGCCCGCCCACAGGCAACCAACCGGTAAGCCCTATTAAGCACCGTCGTCGTCGTCTCCAAAAACCCCTGCATGAAGTACCCCCGATCGAATTTGTCGGGTCCTCTCAACATTCTAAAAAAAAGAAGTCACACAAGTGTGTGTGAGTACATAAGTACTTTCCGCAAGACTTATAGTGTTTGCAAGGTATTTCCTAATATGCGAAGGTAAACAAGGAATGGTTATAACGGTCACGTCTGCAGTTTGCATGAATCATAATATCTAGCGAAAAACATTGCGGTTTTTTGGCCACGAAATTTTTGGTTAAAACAAGCTAGCCACAATAAAAACAAGTATATAAGCATCAACCCCAAGCGTTTCCAACCATATGGGCTCCCTGCCCATGCCAGCCAACAGTGGCAACACGGCTGCCACAACCATCCCAGCGAACTCCCCGTTCGCACCAAAGATCTTTCCCCAAAACAGTTCCCAAAATATTAAAACTACTACGGTGGAGAATTTCCCAAGTTCGTCCCATAACCGAGTGAACACGGCTATTCGAATAGTTTTAAACTCTCGAGAGTGTGTTATCCACCCCACTGTACCCACATGACAAGGATAACATGAGCTAACCACACAGGAAGGCTCACACCATCAATGACACAGCTTTCCACCGTTTGACCGTAGCAATATCCCGCGCTTATGATTCATCCCTAGGGAGTTGGGAGGCCTCCCAAATCCCGAAGGCTCATACATATTGTGCTGGTACCCTTGAACAATAATCAAGGTACCTTCGAGCTTGGACAACAACCATAACCGCACTATCCCAATGTCAACAAAAATGACCTACTAACTACACCGGGGGTCTATTGCTAGGTATCAACAATATACTAAGCTAGGAACTCCCGCATCAGAGCCACATGTGTGTTTTTGCACTGTGCTTCTTGGTTCTAGCTACACATAGAATCGGTCCTTTAAGTGACCCCGGGCAGAGACAACCACCTAATCGATACCACAACAAGGCATCCGAACAACTACATCCACTCGCCCAAGTCCAAAAGCTTGTTTTCAGTTTTTGTTTTCACCAAGAGCACAGGGCAGAATACCCTCACTGTTCATTTCCATTTTTCGCAAATGCTTCTTTTCTTTTTCTCACATCCCAAAATCAAGTAACAAGTAGCTTGATTAAAAAGCAAACTAAGCATACCTATTGACTATCTTCCCCAACACCATGAGAACCCCAAATTTTCAGTGGCAACCATAAGTGAAAGGAATTCATGATACTCAAGTAACAAGGATAGGGCATATGCAACAAGAGGCTAACTACCCAAGAATCCACACATTTTCAAGTAAAGACATCGCATAGCATAATAGTTTGCAATCAATATTAGTTTGTAAGTTTTGAAATATAGGAGCAATTGATCAAGGGGGTGCTTGCCTTGTTCCTGGACTTCTTGAATCTTTCTGATCCTTCCACAACCGGGTCAACGACGTCGTGTTCTAACGAGAATACCTAAAACGAATGCAATGAAAATCACCCCACGGCAAAACAAATTTAACCAGCATGGAAGTACGAATATTTTTGCAGAATATGCAGTGCATGATTCTAGATGAAATTTAGGAAAAAGATCGCTTGAATCCGAGTTTGTATGAGGGAAGATACGGCTAAACGAAGTCTGCTCTGTCTAAAATCGAGAAATAAATGAGAAACGAGCGTTTCGTCTCGACCGAACAGCAGAAACGGCTGAAAACATTCTATAGCCGACTTAACGGGTGGTCTATTTGAGACGTTTTTCGGTTCTAGGGCATTTTTAATGGTATGAAACCTACATGTGTGCTGCTGTGAACCTAAGGGACAGACTCCCCAAAAGTGGATATTCTCCACTCGCTAGGATATTAGTCACCTGCGCACGCTCACCCATCACGTCACAAAACGGCCTAACGTGAAGTCCACCGGGCGTGAAGTTTTTAATAAGGCATTTGGGGGCGTGGAGGGTTTCTAAGGGCCTAGGAGTCACTGGATGTACAAGTGTAACTATGGGAAGGCGGTAGCGGATACGAACGCCTTGGTCCAAAAACGATGTCTTCGTATGCGCAAACTACACGTTACGCACGTTAACGATGACCGACAAAAACACGGAAAACGACAGCAGCTGCTCTACTCGTGGTTTTCTTTATCCGTTCTAATGCTAAGTGAGGCAACCTGGCTTGCTTGGGGCTGATGGGGTGGCTGCTACTCTCACTCAAACACAAGCGCCCTAAGGTGCTCGGTGAAGGCCAAGCTAATGCACGGCTTGTCTACCTCTTGTCTCTATCATGCCCGAGTGCATGGCTAGCCATGCAGGGCACGAGGAAGCCTCTAGGGGTCCTGCATTGCAAGATCGAAGGCTCTACCACCAAGCGGCCATGCTCCGATTGAGCCTCATCCACACATGGCCACGGTGGTGATGCTTGGGCGGATGGCAAAGGAATGGCACGACAGGCAAGCCAAAGGACGTGGGGAACAAGTGGTCTCCCCAGGAATAAAAAGGAGGTACATGCAGAAACAGAAGCTCACCGAGGAGTGCAGGCGGTAGGGAGCAATGTTGAGGCGGTGATTCGGCTCGGCAAAAGGGTTGCTCGCGATGGAGGCTGCAGTCAAGCACTGTGATGAGTTCAAAGAGTGAATGGAAGACTGGTGATACCGCCAGGACAGCGCTAACTCACCAGGGCGCAGATTAGCGGCTGCAGGGTCACGGCGGCACCCGGTCGGCGTTGCAAAGACGATGAGGCTGCGGTGGTGCTTGCTGCTTGCCGAGGGGCGAAAACGAGTTAGGTTCGAGCAAGAACGCGTGGCGACACAGCTGAGACAAGGTAAACTCACCGGAGCTCTCAGACGAAAAGCGTGTGCTCGCCGGCGCCGTGGGCGCACCTCACGTTTCTCAGCGAACCAAGGGACAATCCTTTGGGTCCTTGGCAGGTGAGAAAGAGGGCGAGCTGGGGAGGCAGGAGGGCATAGGCTTGGTTAAAAGGAAGGCAGGGAAGGAGAGGAGAGGGGAGGGCGCTGCTCTGCTCCACGGTCTCGCGATGGCGTGCGCGCGGGCAAGCGTGCCGCAGACAGATGGGACAGGGCAGGGCGCTGCTGAGACTGTCGGGGTATCTCGCGAGGTCCCAAGGCGGCTCTGCCTCTCCCTCTCACGTGGTCTAGGGCGCGCAGAGGAAGCACCTGGCCGAGCCGCACGGGCGGAGAGAGATCCTGGCGTGATCTCGTTTGGACGATGGAAGGACAGGGCACAGCCGATAGCATCACGTATCAAGATTCACGCCTAAGGACTATCTCTGGGTTTGACACCGAAACCAATCGGCCGATACAGATTGATACAAACCGATGATGTATAAGTGAGAGCAAACGGCCGATTGCGATAGTATTCGCATACATGAGCATCGGCTAGAAGCCGATGACAACATAGGCGGGAGTAAAAAGCCAGCTGACTGGCGCGGGCTCGGAGAGAGGGCGCGGGCGCGAGCTCGGGAGAGAGGGAGCGCGGTGCGCGGGCTCGCGAGAAGGGCACGGACTCGAGAGAGAGAAAAGGCGAGGGTGGGCGCGGCAAGGGCGCGGGCGCAAGGTCGGGAGAGCGAGGGCGCGGGCGAAGGTCGGGGTCGGGACGATGGCGCGGGCGCGAGCTCGAGGTCGGGAGAGAGAGTCGGGCGCGAGCTCGGAAGCAGAGTCCGGGCGCGAGGGCGCGTGGACTCAAGAGAGAGCAAGTCCCCGGGCACGAGAAAAGGGCGCGGACTCTAGAAGAGGGGCGGGCGCGGGCGAAGGTCGATCGGGAGGCGGCTGGTCCGATCGGGAGGCGTCTGGTCGATGGGGAGCATTCGGACCGTCCAATCCCCAAGAGGATGGTCCGATAGGGGCAGCATGCTTCCAACCGAAAGAAACTTCGGGGCAAGGCTGGGTTTTTCATGCATGAAAGATGATATGAAGAGCATGCAGATGGAAAACACGGTTTTATGCACCAAGATCAAAAGTGGCTGTTACATCGGGTTCCTAGGGTAGCCGCCTCGAACGGAGTTCGTAGTCTGTTCCGTTGTCTAGGGCGAGGTTTTGCCCCTCTCAGCCTAGGCTTGTTGGAGAAGAGATGGGAATTAGATGATAGTATATTGCTTGCCCATAACGGTTCTGTGTCACAATAATATATAGCGCCGTGGCTTTCTAATAAAAGGAAACGAAACTCTTCTAATAAAAGGAAACAAACTTTCCTAAATAAAAGGACAACTCAAACTCTCGTTTAGCCAATTGTCGAAGGAGTTCTGCTGCATTCCGCGCGTTCTGCGTCACGGCACGTCGCGAGCGCGCCTCCTCCTCTCGTACGGACGGCCCCACATGACATGTGATGGATGTGTTAAAAAATGTGATTGTTTCTCTGAATTCTTGCGACAACATACTTTTTGGGTTGAGGTCTCAGCAGCCATATATCTTACTTTGCTCTAAAATAATGTATGCATACTCATCAGAATCACTTCCCTGAACATGGAAGAACATAGTTTTTTTAATTGTTTCTCAAACCTTGGGTTACAGAAAACTAGACTCCATGATGCTCATCTCTCTTGCAGGTTTCTTAGCCTGGATTCGACAATCAGTGAGACGCACACCACAGAAGATACAAAAGAGGGAAATGCTCTGCCGGAAAGGACTATAAATGCGGCAAAAGAGGATTGTAGTTTGCTGATTGTATCCTTCTGTAGTTCATGACCTGGTATGCGTTGGTGTATGCATATATTGATGTCAATCAACAATGCAGGTGTAAAAATGTGATTAGGAATGCATAGATTTTTCCTGATAGATATGTATTATTTTCATGGAAGTTAATACGTATATATGTAATTTTCAGTTGCACAACTCGTTATACTAGGATAAGATGGTGCCTCTCTTGATGATCAATCGGAATCATCAATGAGGGTTGTAAATGAGATTATCACTTTGCAGTATATTCCATATGTTTATGAATTAAAAAGTCGAGCCGCTTCGTTTACTCCTGCTAAGATTCTTACAATGTTCAACAAAAAAGAGAAAAAAACAGAATGGCTCACTTCTATGCAAGGGAGTCATGGCATCTTGCCAAGATGCCATGAAGCAACAATACTATTTGTATCTCAGGGCCTATCACAATCTGAAAACTAAAGCCAAAAATTACACTGTTTAACCCTTTTTAAAAACTTTTTTCGAAATGAGTCGGTTTTTCAAAATTTTTGCAAAATGGACCGCTAGCTCACGTCAGCCCGAAGGCGCTGAATGCTTCTACATGTCCGACCACGGGCTTGACACTGAGGTCCTTGCCCCGTGGTAGGCTGAGGACGTGGAGGGTTGACATGGCCTAGATGAGCAAGCTTAACCCTGCACCGCGCCGCGCCAGGCCCACTCCATCCCCTTCCTTCCTTCCATCCCCTTCCGCAGCTGCTCAAGAGCAGGGCGTGGTTTCTCTCTCCCCCACCTCCAAATCTTGATGAATCCAAGCCAAATAAAGTCCATTTCGTTGGGATTTTCTGTGGAAGCTCATTTAAGGTATCCTCCTACATTGCCCTCTTTCCCTGATTGTGATGTATTTTTGCTTTTTTGGTGAACCCTAGGTGTGAAGTTAGGTTTCTTTTTGTTAGATGAAGAACCCTAGTTTGAGAAATGCAAGGGGATGGAAATGTGGATGACGATATATCAATTTTTAGAGTCATGTTTAGTATTTTTAGCATACCTAGGTATCTGTAGTAACCCTAGTATGTGTTGTATATATATAGGAATTTTGAACATTTGAAGGTGGTAATTTTGATGTATGTGTTGCATATGTAGTAGTTATAAGGTTATTTAGAATGTATTTCGTCGCATAGGATATTTGTTTCGATTTGCATTATCTTTTGAAATATTGTTTTGTGGTCATCAATAGTTGTCATTATTTTTTTAGACGTTTCATATTTATTTAAAAATTTATCTGATGTTGTGTGATGGATAGATTGGTCCGTCTATATTACGGTAGCGTAGTGAATGAGCTAAGTAATGGGTGGAAGTCATTTCGAGAGTGACCATGAGGTCTATAGTTTTCCTGCAAGCCTATTTTCGAGGAGGCTTAATGGCTTATAAAGATTTGTTGGGGTGGTCAAACGTGACGCTTGCTCTGCAGGTAGATATGATGTCGAAGGCGGGCAATGTTACATAAGCACATGCTCGGTTGAATGGGGAGGTGGAGTAGGAAGTATACTTGACATTAGATGGGGTCAAATTCAAGTCATTGAAGTGTTTGCCGTGTAAGGTCCATGGGGCGATAATCAGAAGATTACTTGGACCTAATCTTCCCCACGCGCAGTTCCCCATGTCTCATCCGGTGAATGGTGTGTTGGATGTTGAAAGCGATGTATAGTGATTGGTTAGGCGGATGGCAAGTGAAGGAATGGTCCCGATAGTCAGAAATTAGTCCTGGTACATCAACTGTTGAGCCGCTTGCCGAGGATGCGGCTCCATACAATCAAGTGGAGGAGGATCAATTCGAAGTTGAGCAAGAATCTATGACAGATAGTCAGGTACTTAGTGATGTACGTACTTGCTGCAAGAGGGTATATATACATGCAGTGAGTGTGAGGAGACTATGAAAAATCATGGGTTGGACCTCAATTTGCTTGATGAAGAAGGGCGAGACGAATCCCTATATGACAATGATTATGCCTCTAACTCAGATGACAACCGGCCAATAGTTAAGATGTCCCAGGAAGAAAGAAAAGCCTTCGAGGAAATAATTGGGTGTACTCCGGCCAAAGTATAATTTGAGGATCTCACAGCAATTGCCGATGGTGACCTAAGTATAATGTGGTATAGATATAATGGGAGAAGAGCCAAGGAAGGGGTTAGAGTTCTGATCTCTGGATGAGTTGAAGATTTGGCTATAGTAGTACTCGATCCATGTGCACCATCCGTTCCGTGTGAAGTACTCTAACGTCACGGTGAGGTACTGTAACACCCTGAAATTACTTAATTAAATTAATTGTGTGGAAAAAAGGAATTTCATAAATTATTTTAAAAGCCTCAAGGAGTGAAAATATTAAAATCAGAGAAAATTCCCATCTAAAGTTGGCCTGGATTTAATTTTAGAAAAATACTTTGCTTAATCTTTTACCTCCTGGAATTTTCTGGGAATTAATTCAGCAAGGAAAGTATTTTTAAGGAATAAAACAAGCTTTACAACATTTAAATAAAAGGAAAATGAATTAAAAACCCCACCCCTACACCTGGGCCGAATATGGCCTGTCACTGTGCACTTAACTCTCCCTGTGCGCGTGCCACAGCCCACGGCCTGTGGCCACCTGCGCCCCTTTGCTCTGCCATAAATCTCGCTTCGATTCGCCGTATCTGAGCGGGCTTTCTCCAAATTGGATGTGGGGTTTGCTTCCCCTTATCTCCCTCCACCTTTTCCCCCATGCTTCGGAGCCCCAACCGCGTCGGAACAAGCTCGGGCTAGAGTCCGTTTGGGAGAAATCCCTAGCCCTATCTTTCCACAGCCGTGGAGTTTGTTCCAAGCCGGATTCCTCTCTTTATTCCTTTAAATAGCACCGGCCGAGACCCTGGGATCTTTTCCAAGCACCATCTTGAGCCGTAGCCAGCCCTAGCCATCCTCTTCATGCATGGGATTCCATCGCCGCTGTCGCTTAGCTTTTGGTCTCATCTAGCCGCTGCCTCCACGTCACCAGTGCTCGCCACCGCCTTGGTTAGCATCACAGGGCCGTGAGGAGTCTTGGCCGCCACTTCCCGGTCCTCGGAGACCGCCAAAGCACTGTCTCTGTCGAGGACCTGAATCCTTCCACCGCTTGGAGCTCGCCGCCGGTCAACCTCGTCGCCGTTCGCCGTTGTTCTACCCTCGGTGAGGTTTGCCATGTTCTCCTCTATCCATCCCTGCCTTCGCCACGCTCTCGCCGTGCACCAATCATGACGACCATTGGTACCCGAGCCACCGCCGTCGCTGTGGCCGACGTGGCCGCTGGCATGGACGCAGCATAGGACTCCAGTTCAGCACCAACTCAGCATCGCAGGTCGATCCGATCGAGAGTAATCTCGGCCGTTGGATCTTTAGATTAGATTTCCACCCTCCGATCTATGATCAGTTAGATCTCAGCCCTTCAATCGAACTTAAAACCCTAGATCAATCCGAGCCATCTGATCGAATCCTTTTAAATCTAAGCTGTTGGAACCTTGTGCACCATCGATAGACCTGGTCTACCGTAGACCTGGACCTCTCTCCTCTGACCAGTGGCCTAGGTGTCAGCCACCTTTGACTCAGTGCTGACACCATAAATCTTTTTTGAATTAAAATAATCCTAAATAACATCATAAATCGATTTAATTCTTTTGAATAGTCTTTACATGGATTGAAACTTCTAAAATTCATAACTAATTCATCTGAACTCCGTTTGGGGTGATTCAACTTGAAAAATTTCTTAAAAATCGAGATCTACCCCATAAAAATACAATATTATACTGTTAATGTCTGCTTGTGTACTGTTTTGCTTGTTGTATGTCTATTGCATTTAGCTGCCGACATCCTGGAAGAGTCAGGATTTCTCGAGGAGGGTTTGAAAACGCTTGCAGAGCAGCGAGGAGACTGGTGGTCTAGCAGGTGGCATTCTTATTGTGCGGGTTACATGGAGGGTCCTGTCACAACTCCTTTCCCAGGTACCATGGTGGTAATGAGGCTCATGGTGATGTGTCGTGGAGTTGTGTCTTGTGGGTAAATTGGTACACCTCTGGCCAGAGTAAAACTATTCGAATAGCCATGCCCGTGTGTGGGTGCCATGGGCCCTGGGTACCTCATGACAAGCATATGGGCCACTTGGATAGAGGATGGGCCTGGCCTTGTAATTAGAGATATAGTAATCCCTAGCAGACTTTGCCTTGTATGATAAGGAAAACACAGTCCTAGTTGGGTGCGTTATATCTCTAAGAGGAGATCCTTGGCCGTAATCCGGTTTGGGACTCCTACCTTGTAACCCTATCCCCAGTATATAAGGAGGCAGGGCGCCCCCTGAGGGCAGGTTGAGTTGGTTCACCAGAATAACCACCATAATTTCTCAAAGGAATACACCCCAAACTAGACGTAGGGTATTACCTCACATCGAGGGCCTGAACTAGTATAAAATCTCCCTGTGTTCCTTTGCAATCCACCGAGTTTCCCCTTGGCCGAGTAGCCCTATAGTTATATTGCCGGTGTAAACATCGACTGTTGGCGCGCCAGGTAGGGGCTTCGGCGAGATCTACTTCTACAAGCTCGATGGGTCCAGTAATCGGAGTCGACGGCTACAAATTCTCCTTGGCCGACTCGGACTGATCCGATCTGCCAGGGAACCAGCCGACTTGATACAATCTCATTCGGAAGCCTCGACTTCGCCACCGACCAGATCAGCAACCTCACATTGGCCGACTCGGACTTGATCCGATCTGCCAGGGAACCAGCCGACTCCGCGCCAGTCGGCCCACTCGACACTGCAGCAACCGTCACCGACTTGCTGCAGCAATCTTCATCTTGTCCAGGTCTCGGGACAACTCTTTCCTTCGGTGTTCAACTTGGACTCGGCCTTGAGCCGGCCAAGATCGAGCTAAGAAGGGAAGAGATCGTCAATCTTCGTACAGACTCGGCAACGCCGCGGATATCTTCAAACAACATCCGACGCGGCAAACCCGATCCCCTGGAGTTCGACTCAGATACGGCTCAGAGCCGCTCGAGATTGGATCTAGGGAGGTTGAAGTTACGCTCACCCCCATCAACTATTCCGACTTCGACCTGAAGTCAGACTCCGACTCTCAGTCGGACTCCGACTCTAAGTCGGACAGCGGTTTGGCAAGCTTCTCTCTGCCGCGAGAAATCTTCATGCATCCAAAGGCTTCACTCCTACTCAGAATTAGCCGACTACGCGAACAACAAGAGGAGGAACCCCGACTGCAAGAATAGCAGGAGGAAGAAGGCAAGACGCCTGCGCGCCCGCAACAATGATCTGCGCAGGAGCCGGGTGGACTATACAGCACAAATCCTCCAAACCGAGTTGGCGACCACGACGTCTTCTCTCCTCAACAGAACATCGTGGCTGCTGCAACTCTACTGGATACACTCAGTTTGGGCCTGATCACCAGGCCACTCCGACGATCGCAAGGATAACATGCTTACCTGCTGCATGTTAGAACACCAACAGTCGGGCGATACCCTCATACGACCAACGGTCGACATCTTTCAACGGTAGTCTCATCTGCCTCAATGCGACATCGAGCGGCCGGCTCTGGTCGACTACACATGGAGTCCCGCCAGACATCACTCGGCAACCCCAACAGCCACTGGCGGCATCGACATCAAGATGACCGTTGGGACAACCGGGATCTCCGAGGCCAACTACAAATGATCTCGCAGGCATCAAGCTCGGTACCACGACAAGAGGAAGACGAGCAACGCCGATCGGAAGACGAGAACGAGCGTGTCGGCCTCCACCACGACGTTTTGCCCATCGTAGGCGGAGCCGAAGCCTCATAAAGATGAAGGAGTACAGCCTTCACCCAGGAGCTACAACAGGTCGACTGGCCGTCAGGTTTCAGCCTACAGGCATCGAAAAATACGACGGCAAGACAATCCCGAGTCTTGGCTCACGGTCTACACCTGGCAATCCGAGCAGCTGGAAGAAATCACAAGTCATGGCTAACTACCTCCCAGTCGCTTTAGCACTCGGCGAGGACATGGCTAATGAGACTCCAAAGCAATCAATCGGCTCCTGGGGAAAACTCCGGGAAACGCTTCATCGTCAACTTCCAGGGAACATACGAGAGGCCATCTTCCGAGTACGACTTATATCAATTGCATCAAGGAAGAACGAGCTCTTCTTCGTGACTTCATCAAGAGTTCTCTGAAAAAAAGATTCAATCCCGAAGATCAAGGACGAGGTCGTCATCGCCGCCTTCGAAAAGAGTCAAAGACACTCGTTCATCGCCAAATTTACTCGGAAGCCTCCCAACTCTGTCAAGGCTTTATTCGACATGGCGAACAAGTACGCCGACTAGGCCGACGCTGTTGCTGAGGCCCTCGATGACAAGAAGGCACCTTGACAAAAGAAGCGGGAGGGCACCGACGACGCGGTCCCGACTAAAGTTGGGAGTCGCAAACGCAAGTCAGATGGCTTCATTGTGGCAGTCGGTCACAACGTCTTTGAACTTGAACAACTGAAATTATCAGAAAACAAGTGACATGCTCGGGGGCTCAAAAGCCCAAACGCAAGGATGGCATCCCCACTCCAACATACATACGAATAGCTAAGTTGCTCCTGATAAATTTTTCACTTGGCTCGCAATGCCGCAGCCGCTTACACCTAATAGGTGTACAAGCTGCACTTTTTTCTATTTTTTCTCTTAAATGATTGCAAAAGTATTCGAGTAGCATAAATCCTGATCCGTGAAACTTTGCTCCATGAAAGACGAACTCAAGTCATCCAAAACCCGTGTCTGGGAAAGAGCCATGAGCCAACTCCGGATGCTCGGGGGCTATGATTAATCGGACAGAGTGCTTAAACGTAAGGGGTCAACTACTCGAAGAAATTAATATCAATAAGAGGAAGAACTCATATTTACATATATTGTAGAATACATTTTATTCGGGTGATTGTTTTCATCATCAGATGCTACTCATCCGATATGTTTATAGTGCAGGGCCAGCTCCGGATATGCGTGACAGGAACTCAGGGCTGCGAGCCTATCTCCTACGCTTGGGGGCTGGACAAGTTTGCCAAGAATCACTCGGAATGCTCCATGAGGGCTACTGACCGAGTACTGCGCTAGTCAGGACGTCATCTTCCCTGGCTACGCTCCATGTGTGCTAGTTGGGGGTCGTATACTACTCGACTGGGTGAGGTACGCCCTATGAGGGTCGCCAGCCGAATCCTACGCTAACGCTAGGTTCGGGTACCTTATTCGGTCACAACTCGGTGTCGATGTTTTACACCGACAATAAATATATGGGGCTACTCGGCGGATGGAACTTGATGGATTGTAAAGGAACATGCAAAGATTTTATACTGGTTCAGGCCCTCGATGTGAGGTAATACCCTACGTCCAGTTGTGGTGTTATTCCTTTGAGGATTTGCGGTGGTGATTCTGGTGAACCAACTCGACCTGCCCTCATGGGGCGCCCTGCCTCTCCTTATATACTAGGGGACAGGGTTACAAGGTAGGAGTCCCAACCAGATTACGGCCAAGGGATCTCCTCTTAGAGATATAACGCACCCGACTAGGACTGTATATTCCTTTCTATACAAAGCAAAGTCTGCCGAATCTAGCTATATCTCTAATTACAAGGCTAGGCCCATCATCTATCCGAGTGGCCCATATGCTTGTCGTGAGGTACCCGGGGCCCATGGCACTCACAGTAGCCCCTGAGACCTTCATAGTTGAGTCACAGCTGATGCCGAGTGCTCATCCTCCACGGTGAAGTCTTCCCGAGTGCATTGCTCCCAAGTACTCTTTTGTTCGAGTGCTTCTTCTCCCGAGTCTTGCTTCATGTTAGCTAGCAGCGAGGCTATGAAGGGCTCCATGTAGAAGTATGAATAGTGTGCACCGAATAGGCGCATCTATTAGGTGTAGCCCCCGACTTTGTGCTTAATTGTGAAAACAATTAAACATAAAGTCAAAGATCTTTAATTTTGTAGTCTTTCCTGAGTAGATTACTACTGGTATATGAGACTCTTCGGTATCATGTCAACCGGAATAAACTTTATAGTCTTGCCGAGTAGGGAACTACTCGTATGTAGGACTCTTCGACTTCATGTCAGTCGGAATGGGTATTTATAGTCTTGCCGAGTAGGACACTACTCATATATGGGACTCTTCAGCTTCATGTCAGCTGGAAAGAAGGGGTTTATAGTCTTTTCCTAGTGGCGTCCCACTTAGAAGTTAGACTCTTCCACATCATGTCAGCGGGAAAAGATATTTATAGTCTCTCCCGAGTAGTGCACTACTCGAAAGTTAGACTCCTCTGCATCATGTCAGCGGGAATAATGTTGCTCATGGCAACTGATGGCCACGCATGTAGGCCGAGTACCACTTTATGAAAATAAATCCACGGTGTGGTCAGGTGTACCCGAGAAAGATACCTGCATCCCCAATTTTAATGAAGACCAGCTTGTGATCCTTGTAAGGATACATCCTCAAGACCTGGTGGATAAAACAGATACCCAAACATATATGTTTAGCAATGAGGCTCTCATGAAGCATATCTGTTTACCTCATCGGCTCCTGTTGGTAGCACCAGCGCTATAATTTCAACTCAGCCTGCAGGCGGCCCACATGGAGCATGCTACTGTAGGAACTCATATCTTGGTAGCTGCTACCAAATAAGCCGGCCTGAGACGACCTACCCAGCATAGCTCTATAGAAGTATCAGCCATCGCATGTCAGGATGAGTTTTTTGGTGTCGGTAACCGCAATCAGCCAGAGAAATCCTTATTTGCGAGCCTTTCCGACTTATGTTCTGGATGCAGCCTGGTTGCCACAGGTGCCCGAGTAGGTATGTTGCAGGATCTGCTTGCCCTCCTCAGGTGTGACGTAGTGCATGAGAACTCCGGATGCGCTTTGACGATGTAAGTCTTCTCTGACTTCAGGAGAGCCAAGCAGTGTACCGAACCTTGCATAGCATAGGATTCAGCTTGCGACCCTCATGGGGCATACCCTACCCAACAGAGTTATAGCCAAGCTAGGTACCCGAACCTTGCATTAGCATAGGATTCGGCTGGCGACCCTCATGGGGCGTACCTAACCTGATAGAGTTGTGACCAAATAAGGTACCCGATCCTAGCTTTAGCGTAGGATTCGGCTGGTGACCCTCATGGGGCGTACCTCACCCAGTCGAGTAGTATAAGACCCCCAACTAGTGCCGGAGGTCGGTTGTAAGCTCACTTGGAGCGTAGCGAGGGAAGATGATGTCCCGACTGGCGCAAGTACTCGGTCAATAGCCCTCATGGAGCATTCTGAGTGATTCTTGGCAGACTTGTCCAGCCCCTGAGCGTAGGAGATAGGCTCGCAGCCCTGAGTTCCTGTCACGCGTATCTAGAGCTGGCCCTGCACTATAACATATCGGATGAGTAGCATCTGATGATGAAAACAATCACCCGAATAAAATATATTTTACAATATATGTAAATATGTGTTCTTCCTCTTTTTGATATTAATTTCCTCAAGTAGTTGACCCCTTATGTTTAAAACACTCTGCCAACTAGTCATAGCCCCCTAGCGTCGGGAGTTGGCTCGTGGCTCTTTCCCAGACACGCGTTTTGAGTGACTTGAGTTCGTCTTTCATGGAGCAAAGTTTCACGGATCGGAATTTGCTACTCGAGTACTTTTGCAACCATTTAAGAGGAAAAACCTAAAAAAAAGGTGCAGCTTGTACACCTATTAGGTGTAAGTGGCTACGGCATTGGCAAAGCCAAATGAGGAAATTTTTATCAGGAAGCGACTTAGCTATTCGGTATTTGGGAGTGGGGATGCCATCCTTGCGTTTGGGCTTTTGAGCCCCTGAGCATGTCACTTGTTGTTCTGATAATCTTCAGTTGTTGAATGTCGAAGACGGTTGTGACCGACTGCCACAATGAAGCCGTCCGACTTGCGTTTGCGATTCCTAGCTTTAGTCGGGACTGCGTCGTCGGTGCCCTCCCTCTTCTTCTATTAGGATTCCCTTTTGTCTTCAAGGGCCTTAGCAACAGCGTGGGCTGAGTCGGCGTATTTGTTCGCCATGTCGAATAGAGCCTTGACAGAGTTGGGAGGCTTCCGAGTGAATTTGTCAATGAACGAGGTGTCTTTGACTCCTTTTCGAAAGGTGGTGATGACGACCTTGTCCTTGATCTTCGGGATTGAATTTTTCTTCTCAGAGAATCTCTTGATGAAGTCACGAAGAGACTCGTTCTTCCTTTGATGCAACTGATATAAGTTGTACTTGGAAGATGGCCTCTTGTATGTTCCCTGGAAATTGGCGATGAAGCGTTCTCAGAGTTCTCCCCAGGAGCCGATGGATTGCCTGGGAAGTCCTGTTAGCCATGTCCTCGCTGAGTCGGCTAGAGCGACTGGGAGGTAGTTAGCCATGACTTTGTGATTTCCTCCAGCTGCTCGGATTGCCAGAGTGTAAACTGTGAGCCAGGACTCGGGGTTGGTCTTGCCGTCGTATTTTTTGATTCCTATAGGCTTGAAACCCGACGGCCAGTCGACCTGTTGTAGCTCCTGGGTGAAGGCCGGTATGCCTTCGTCTTCATGAGGGCTCCAACTCCGAATACGGCGGCGAAACCGCTCATGGTGGAGGCTGAAACGCTTGTTCTTGTCTTCCAGTTGGCGTTGCTCATCTTCTTCTCGTTCATGGCACCGAGCGATGATGCCTTGCTGAAGGTCACGCTGTAGTCGGTCTCGGAGGTCCTGATTGTCCCGACGGTTGCTTTGTCGTCACCAGTTATTGTTGGGGTTGCCGAGTGACGCCTGACGTGCGGTATGCGGCTGACTAGAGCTAGCCACTCGGTGTCGCTTTGAGGTAGATGAGACTGTCATTGGGGATGTCGACCGGTTGGTTGGTATGAGGGTATCACCCGACTGTTGGTGCTGCTGACATGCAGCAGCGGTAAGCATGGCTTTTATCCTTGCAATCATCGGGGTGGCCTGGTGATTAGGCCTGAACTGGAGTGTATCCAGTAGAGTCGCAGCAGCCACGATGTTCTGTTGAGGAGTAATGAAGACGTCGTGGTCGCAGACTTGGGTTTGGAGGATTTGTTGCTATACAGTCCGCCCAGCCCTGCTAGAGCGTCGTGCTGGTGTCTTGCTTCTTCCTCTTGTTGCTCTCGCAGTTGGCGTGCTTCCTCCTCTTGCTGCTCGCGTAGTCGGCGTGATTCCTGAGTAGGAGTAGAGCCTTTGGATGCCATGAAGATTTCTCGTGGCGGGGAGAAGCTTGCCGAACTGCCATCCGACTTAGAGTCAGAATCCGACTGAGAGTCGTAGTTCGACTGAGAGTTGTAGTCGGAATAATTGATGGGGGTGAATATAACTCCGACCTCCCTAGATCCGATCTTGAGCGGCTCTGGGCCATATCCAAGTCGAACTCCAGAGGATCGAGTTTGCCGCGTCGGATGTTGCCTGAAGATATCCGTGGCGTTGCTGAGTCTATATGGGAGATTGACGATCTCTTCCCTTCTTAGCTCGATCTTGGCCGGCTCAAGGCCGAGTCCGAGATGAACACAGAACGAAAGAGTTGTCCCGAGACCCGGATAAGATGAAGATTGCCGCAGCAAGTCGATGAGGGTTGCTGCAGCGTCGTGTGGACCGACTGGTGCAGAGTCGGCCGGTTCCTTGGCAGATCGGATCGAGTCCGAGTCGGCCAAGGTGAGATTGCCATTCTGGTCAGCGATGAAGTCGAGGCTTCCAAATGCAATTGTATCTCCAGGGGAGAGTTTGCCGCCGTCGACTCCGGTTGCTGGATCCATCGAGCTTGTAGATGTAGATCGCGCCAAAGCCCCTACCTGGCACGCCAACTGTGGATGTTTTACACCGGCAATAAATATATGGGGCTACTCGGCGGATGGAAACTTGATGGATTGCAAAGGAACACGCAGAGATTTTATACTGGTTCAAGCCCTCGATGTGAGGTAATACCCTACATCCAGTTGTGGTGTTATTTCTTTAAGGATTTGCGGTGGTGATTCTGGTGAACCAACTCGACCTGCCCTCATGGGGCGCCCTGCCTCCCCTTATATACTGGGGGATAGGGTTACAAGGTAGGAGTCCCAACAGGATTACGGCCAAGGGATCTCCTCTTAGAGATATAACGCACCCGACTAGGACTGTATATTTCTTTCTATACAAGGCAAAGTCTGCCGAATCTAGCTATATCTCTAATTACAAGGCTAGGCCCATCCTCTATCCAAGTGGCCCATATGCTTGTTGTGAGGTACCCGGGGCCCATGGCACCCACACTCGGGTAAGTATGGTACGCCCTATGAGGGTCGCTAGCCGAATCCTATGCTAATGGTAGGTTCGGGTATCTTATTTGGTCACAACTCTGTCAGATCGGGTACGCCCCATAAGGGTCGCGAACCGAATCCTATGCTAATGCAAGGTTCGGGTACCTTATTTGGCTATGGCTCTGTTGGATATGGTACGCCCCATGAGGGTCGCCAGCCGAACCCTATGTTAACACAAGGTTCGGGTACCTTATTCAGCTTTATCCAAGTCAGAGAAGACTTACGTCGTCAAAGTGCATCCGGAGTTCTCATGTACCGTGTCACACCTAAGGAGGGCAAGCAGATTCTACAACATACCTACTTAGGCACCTGTGGCAACCATGCTGCATCCAGAACATAAGTTGGAAAGGCTTGCAGACAAGGATTCTTCTGGCTGATTGCAATTACCAATGCTGGAGTACTCATCCTGACATGCGATGGATGCTACTTCTATAGAGGTATGCTGGGTAGGTCGGTTCAGGTCGGCTTATTTGGTAGCAGCCAACAAGATATGAGTTTCTACAGTAGCATGCTCAATATGGGCCGCTCATAGGCTGGGTTAAAATCGCAGTGCTGATGCTACCAACAGGAACCGATGAGGGAAACAGATATGCTTCATGAATGCCTAATTGCTAAACACATGTGTTTGGGTATCTGTCTTATCCACCAGGTATCGAGGATATATCCTTATAAGGATCACAAGCTGGTCTTCATTAAAATTAGGGATGCTGATATCTTTCTCGAGTACACCTGACCACGCAATGGATTAATTTTCATAAAGTAGTACTCGGCCTACATGCTTGGCCACCAGTTGCCATGAGCAACATTATTCCAGCCGACATGACGCTAAAGAGTCTAACTTCCGAGTAGTGCACTACTCGGGAGAGATTATAAATATCTTTTCCAGCTGACATGACGCTGAGGAGTCTAACTCCCGAGTGGGACGCCACCCGGGAAAGACTATAAACCCCCTTTTCCAGCTGACATGAAGCTGAAGAGTCCCATATACGAGTGGCATGCTACTCGGCAAGACTATAAATCATATTCCGGTTGACATGATACTGAAGAGTCTCATATACCAGTAGTGTACTACTCGGGAAGGACTACAAGGTTAAAGATCTTTGACTTTATGTTTAATTGTTTCACAATTAAGCACAAAGTCAGGGGCTACACCTAATAGGTGCGCCTATTCGGCGCACACTATTCATACTTCTACATGGAGCCCTTCATAGCCTCGTTGCCAGCTGACATGAAGCAGGACTCGGGAGAAGAAGCACTCGGACAAAGAGTACTCAGGAGTAATGCACTCGGGAAGACTTCACCGTGGAGGATGAGCACTCGGCATCAGCTGTGACTCAACTATAAAGGTCTCAGGGGCTACTGTGGGTGCCATGGACCCCGGGTACCTCATGACAAGCATATGGGCCACTCGGATAGAGGATGGCCGGCCTTGTAATTAGAGATATAGTAATCCCTAGCAGAGTTTACCTGTATGATAAGGAAAATACAGTCCTAGTTGGGTGCATTATATCTCTAAGAGGAGATCCCTTGGCTGTAATCCGGTTGGGACTCCTACCTTGTAACCCTGTCCCCTAGTATATAAAGGGAGGCAGGGCGCCCCCTGAGGGCAGGTTGAGTTGGTTCACCAGAATCACCACCATAATTCCTCAAAGGAATACACCCCAAACTGGACGTAGGGTATTACCTCACATCGAGGGCCTGAACCAGTATAAAATCTCCCTGTGTTCCTTTGCAATCCACCGAGTTTCCCCTTGCCGAGTAGCCCTATAGTTATATTGCCGGTATAAAACATCGACACCGTGGTTAATGGACGGGCCTAGCAATGTTTTATGTGATTAGTCCCACACTACCTTAATCAAATAATGAATGATGGAATATTGATAGCTCCAAGTTGGAGTGGTTGGGCCTATATCGCTTTGGAGAGCGGTATAGTGTTGGTTTATATTGATTAATGATTACTATTTTATTATTTTCTTAAATATTTTATTAATTGCTATTTATGCAACTTGAGCCATGTTATGCCATTTTTTGGATACCTGTGCACTTGCATATTTGCTGTGTGGCTTAGGGAGGATTTCATGTACTCACCTTGCAATCAACAATCATCATCAGAGGAGTATTATAGCGAGGAGGATTTCTTGGAGGACTGAGCGGGAGCCTGGTCAAGTGCATGTGGAGTGGGAGTCATCGCGTTGTCTATATTTAATCTGCTGCTTAGATTTTTATTATTTTGAGAGGTGTCATTCGCCTCTGTAATAAATACATTCGATATGTAAGACAATTATTTTGTTATCAACTTTATCATTTGTGTGACAAGTTGGTATCAGAGCCAGCTTGACCGTAGGATAAGCCCCTTGGTGCCCTAAGAGCCTTCTGGAAAAGATTTTAAAATTAGAACTGTCCTCTCCTCTTTCTCTTTTAAATTAGGGAAGTTAACGGTACATGAGAAAAAAATTGATTTAGTTAACTTCCTTTTCGGAAAAATGAAATCTTTTAAAAAAAATCTTGTAAAATCCTCATCTATTTAATGGTGTAATTTTCTTTCAGTATCCTATTTGTTTGTACTGTACATCCATTACTGTACTAATTATGATCATTTAATTTTATATTCCTTCTTCTCAACTAAAAAAAAACTTCTTTCGTTTTATGGTACTTAAATTTACTCTTAATTTTCCTTGGAAACTTCATTACCCTTCTTTTTCTCTTTTATTTAAATCAAACTTGTTCTGTTAACTTAGTTGAAACCATTAATCTTCCTTTCATGCTCTATAGATGTCAAACTGTGAGCCAGTGCATTTGTTTGGAGTTGGTGGGTTCGTCAAGGAGCTGCACGACATGGCCGTCGCCATAGGGTTCAATCCAGCCCCGGAGTACAGACAAGTCACCCACAACCCATGTGAAGAGAAGTGTCAGGTTCACCTGACGATTTCAAGTGAGCGGGAAGGAGTCCCATCCATGATCTTCGGAGCCGGAGGAAGGAACTTCGAGCACGCATGTTAAGAAGTGGCATTGGAGGCCATCGGAGAACTTCGCCACCGCTACGCCGCTAGCTTGAGGGATACTGCTTATCGCTATCACCCTTCCAGAACCCACAATGATGAGTATAGCATCTACCAGCACCCTGAGGCAGAGAACAACGCTACCACGCAACGCTTAGTGAGGATGCTAAGTGCTATAGACAATGCTCGTGTGGATGTGGTGATCACAGCTCATGAACGGGAGAACAAGAACCACACCAAGATCTGCAGGCTGCAAAACAGAGTGGATCGCTTGAAGAGAGAGTTGGCATTGGCCAAAGGAGAAGCACCCCCTGGAGGAGCCAAGATCCGCACCACTGCAAGGAAGAGGGTTTGTCTTCCACCATGGATTCAGCTAGCACCAAGGACCCACTTGCTGAATGGTCAGGTCCCACTCATGGTAGTTCCGCCTGTGGCATATGCTGATGATGCAGAAGAAGACTCGGAGGAGTCGGAAGCCAGTACACCTTCGGAGAGGTCAGGAGATAGTGGAACTCGCACCAATTATGAAGTGGAGTGGGGTGATACTCAAGATAATGAAGAGGAACCCGAGTACAACTCTGATGCAAGAAGAAGCCCTTCGCCCCATTGAGTAGCACCTTAGTAGGAGTTACCTTAGAGTGTTGTGTTAGCAGTTGTGTGCTTAGGAGATGCTTTGTGTGTGTGGTTTTAGATGGCAGTTTATGTCAAAGGGTAGTGATGTAAGTGCTTAAGTTAGGAGTTTCCTGTTGGTGTAGTGTGAGTCTTAAACAACATACATTAATCATTCGGTTCAGATTAATATAAGTGAAAGTTTAGGCAATATGTATCAATCCTACGAGCCTTTTTCCTTTTCTCATCATTGTTCTGATCTCTACAGATGGTGAATACACGCAATGGAAGCACTCAGGATGGCAACACCGGAACAAACAACAACCGCGGAGGTGCTCCCAATGGACTGCCGCCTCATGATGACAACCTCACTATTGCACATGTACTTGCAAATCAGACCTAGCTCATGAATATGATGTTCCAATAGATGCAGAATCAACAGAATCAAGGACAACAGCAAGTGCCTTCTCCACCCCAGAACAAGCTCGTAGAGTTTTTGCGAGTGAGGCCTCCCACCTTCTCCAGTACAACTAATCCTGTGGAAACTAGGGATTGGTTGCATGCCATTGAGAAGAAGCTAGACTTACTGCAATGCACAGACCAGGAGAAGGTCTCATTCGTATCACATCAGTTGCATGGCCCCGCGTTAGAGTGGTGGGACCATTTCCGTGCCAACAGAACTGATGGCCAGCCTATCACTTGGGCTGAGTTTGCTGCATCCTTCATGAAGACACATTCCCGCAGGAGTGGTGGCTCTCAAGAAGTGGGAGTTCTGGGCTCTCAAGCAAGGAAATTGGTCAGTGACCGAGTTCAACCGCCTAGCCCGCTATGCGCCCGAGGATGTCAGCATTGACTCAGAAAGGCAAGAGAAGTTTGTGGACGGATTAAACGACGACCTCTTTGTCCAACTGATCTCTGGTGATTATACTAACTTCCAGAAGCTGGTGGACAAAGCCATTCGACAGGAGGACAAGTAGAACCGGATGGAGTAGAGGAAGCACAAGATTGCTAGCTTCCGAGCACAACAATCCAGCAGTTAGAGGCCATGTATGGCAGGGCCCCCTCAGACTCAGCAGGGAGGATCATCCTCGGCACCCCACCTGCAGCACCAATTCTACAACAGCAATACTAGCGGCAATGTTAGGGCAAACTGTCCTCCCCCTCGTCCAGCTGCTGCACCTGCACAGAATCAGCCAGTCATGAAGGAAGTAGGAGGGAAGACCTTGACTTGTTTCAACTGTGTAGAACCGGGGCATTTCTCAAATCAGTGCCCGAAGCCCAAACGTCTTAAGCAAACTGCACCAGGTTAGAACTCCACGGGCATGGTCAAAGCTCATGTGAACCACATCACCACCGAGGAAGCTCAGGCTGTACCGGACGTCGTCCTGGGTACGTTTCCTGTTAACTCAGTTCCTGCTACAGTATTGTTTGATTCTGGTGCTACACATTCTTTCTTGTCAGTGGAGTTTGCTAGCAAACATGGGATACCCATCAGGAGGTTGAGACACCTATCCTAATAAACACACCTGTCCATCAAATTCCCACTACCCAGAGTAGTCCCTCTGTGACTATAGAGATTATGGGCACCCCTTTCCTGACCGACTTGGCCTTGATAGAATCCAAAGATCTAGACGTCATCCTAGGGATGGACTGGCTAACGCGGCACAATGGGATAATTGATTGTGCAACTAGAACAGTCACTCTGACTTCTGACCTTAGAGAGAAAGTGATATTCCATGCCCTTTCTACCTCACCTTCTTCGACATCTCTGAACTAGGCCGCCATAGCAGAAATCCCTATGGTACGGGATTATCCTGATGTCTTTCCTAATGATCTACCTGGGATGCCACAAAAGAGAGATATCGAGTTCAGAATAGATCTAGCCCCAGGCACCGCACCCATCCACAAGAGACCGTATAGGATGGGCACAAATGAGTTGGCAGAAGTGAAGAAGCAAGTAGAGGAGTTGCTTGCAAAAGGTTATATCAGACCTAGTACGTTGCCTTGGGGAGCACCAGTCATTTTTGTGGAAAAGAAAGGTGGAAGCTAAAGGATGTGCATGGATTATCGCGCACTCAATGAAGTCACCATCAAGAACAAGTACCCTCTGCCTAGAATCGACAACCTGTTTGATCAGTTGGAAGGGGCCACAGTGTTCTCTAAGATAGATCTTCGCTGCGGTTATTATCAGCTGAGGATCCGGGAGGAAGACATTCCCAAGACCGCTTTTACCACTTGGTATGGGCTATATGAGGGCACTGTCATGTCTTTTGGATTGACGAATGCTCCTGCTTTCTTCATGAATTTGATGAACAAAGTGTTCATGGAGTACTTGGACAAGTTCGTGGAAGTTTTTATCGATGATATCCTCATCTATTCCAAGAGTAAGGAAGAACATGAGCAGCATCTTCATATAGTTCTGGAGACCCTTCGACAGCATTAGGTGTACACCAAGTTCAATAAGTGTGAATTTTGGCTTCCGGAGGTGAAGTTTCAAGGACATGCCACCACCGCTGGAGGAATTGAGGTAGACCCAAGTAATGTGGAGTCAGTAACTAAGTGGAAACAGCCATAGACAATCATGGAGATTCAGAGTTTCCTAGGATTGGCGGGATACTACCATCAATTCATAGAGAATTTCTCTAGAATTGCGAAGCCCATGACCCATTTCCTTCAGAAAGATGTGAAGTTTTCATGGACTCCAGAGTGTGAGAAGAGTTTTCAAGAGCTGAAGAAGAAGTTAGTATATGTGCTTGTGTTGATCATGCCAGACCCCAAGAAAGGGTTTCAAGTCTACTGTGATTCATCTTGGCAGGGTTTGGGATGTGTGCTGATGCAAGAAGGAAGAGTGGTGGCGTATGCCTCACGGCAGTTATGACCCCATGAGAATAATTATCCTACCCATGATTTTGAACTTGCAGCCGTAGTGCATGCTTTAATGATCTAGAGACACTATCTCATCGGTAACCGTAGTGAAGTCTACACGGATCATAAGAGTTTGAAGTATATCTTCACTCAGCCAGATCTGAACCTTCGGTAACAGAGATGGTTGGAGCTGATCAAGGATTACGACATCAAAATCCATTATCATCCGGGAAAAGCCAATATGGTGGCTAATGCCCTTAGTCGGAAGAGTTATTGTAATGCCACGGAAGGTCAACAGTTATCTTCAGAATTGTGTGAAGAGTTTGAATGGCTAAATTTGGGATTAGTCAGTCAAGGTTATGTGGCAGCTTTGGAAGCACAACCTACTCTAGTGGATCAAGTCCAAGAAGCTCAGAACAATGACCCAAACATCCTGGAGATCAAGAAAAATAGGAGGAAGGGTAAAGCCAGTGGGTTTCTAGAAGATGAACAAGGTATTGTATAGTTCGGAGAATGGATCTGCGTATCGAACAAAGAGGAATTGCAGAAGCTGATTTTGGATGAAGCCCATGGTAGTCAGTATTCAATCCATCCCGGCAACACCAAGATGTATCAAGACCTCAGGGAGAAGTTCTGGTGGTCTAGCATGCGTAGGGAAATAGCCGAATATGTGGCTGTTTGTGATGTATGCCAATGTGTGAAGGCCGAGCATCAGAGAACTGTAGGATTACTGCAACCCCTCAAGGTTCCTGAATGGAAGTGGGAAGAAGTGGGGATGGATTTCATCACCGGATTTCCAAGGACCGCATCAGAATTCGACTTCATATGGGTAGTGGTGGATAGACTTACTAAGGTAGCCCACTTCATACCAGGCAAGATAACCTACTCTAGTAGTAAGTTGGCAGAATTATATATGGCCCAAATCGTATCTATGCATGGTGTGCCACAGAAGATCATGCCAGATAGAGAAAGCCAGTTTACCTCCATGTTTTGGCAGCGGCTCCAAGAGGAGATGGGTACGCGGTTAAACTTCAATACTGCTTACCACCCACAAATGGATGGTCAGATCGAGCGGGTCAACTAGATCATAGAGGACATGTTAAGGGCTTGTGCCATAGAATTTGGTGGAAGTTGGGACAAGAGCCTATCGTATACCATGTTTTCTTACAACAACAGCTACCAGGCAAGTCTTCAGATGGCCCCGTTTGAGGCATTATACGAATAGAAGTGCCGCACACCTCTACTTTGGGATCAAACTAGAGAACGACAAGTGTATGGAATAGACATTCTACGAGAAGTAGAAGAGAAAGTGAAAATTATACAAGAACGCCTACGGGCAGCTCAGTCGCATCAGAAGAGCTATGCAGACAATCGTAGGAGGGACCTCAGTTTTGAGGAAGGTGACTATGTGTATCTACGAGTCACGCCACTTTGGGGAGTGCACCGGTTTCAGATGAAAGGAAAGTAGGCACCACGTTATGTGGGGCTGTACAAGATATTGGGTCGAAGAGGAGAAGTTGCTTATCAACTAGAGTTGCCTCCCACCTTGGTTGGGGTGCACAATGTCTTCCATGTGTCCTAGTTGAAGAAGTGTCTGCGAGTAGTAACTGAAGAAGCTGACCCGGAACAATAAATATTCATGAAGACCTAACTTATGTCGAGAAGCCTATCCGAATCTTGGAGACAGTGAGAGAAACACTTAGAACCAGGTGATAAGGTTTTGTAAAGTACAGTGGAGCAATTACTCGGAAGAGGAAGCAACATGGGAACGTGAGGATGAATTGAAGTCCGCTCATCCACATCTCTTGGCCTGATCTTTTGAATCTCGGGACGAGATTTTTTTTAAGGGGGTAGGTTTGTAACACCATGAAATTACTTAATTAAATTAATTGTGTGGAAAAAAAAGGAATTTTAGCAATTATTTTAAAAGCCTCAAGGAGTGAAAATATTAAAATCAGAGAAAATTCCCAACTAAAGTTGGCCTGGATTTAATTTTAGAAAATACTTTGCTTAATCCTTTACCTCCTGGAATTTTCTGGGAATTAATTCAGGAAGGAAAGTATTTTTAAGGAATAAAACAAGCTTAACAACATTTAAATAAAAGAAAAATGAATTAAAAACCCCACCCCTGCACCTGGGCCGAATCCGGCCCATCACTATGCACTTAACACTCCCCGCGTGTGCCATTGCCTGCGGCTGCCCGCGCCCCTCCACTCCCCACTGACAGGTGGGGACCACCTATCACGTCCATCCCCGACCTCAGGTCAAAGAGGAACTATGCTCCGCCACGCCGCGGCCGTGAATCTCGCTTCGATTTGCCTTATCCGAGCGGGCTTTCTCCAAATTGGATGAGGGGTTTGCTTCCCCTTATCTCCCTCCACCTTTTCCCCCAAGTTTCGGAGCCCCAACCGCGTCGGAACGAGCTCGGCTAGAGTCTGTTCGGGAGAAATCCCTAGCCCTATCTTTCCTTTGCCATGGAGTTCGTTCCTGAGCCGGATTCCTCTCTTTCTTCCTTTAAATAGCACCACCCAAGACACTGGGGTCTTTTTTGAGCGCCATCTCAACCCGTAGCCAGCCCTAGCCATCCTCTCTGCGCATAGGATTCCATCACCGCTGCCACCAAGCTTCCGGTCACATCTAGCCGCCGCCTCTGCCGTTGCCAGTGCTCGTCGCTGCCTTGGTTAGCATCGCCAGGCCGCAAGGAGTCTTGGCCTCCACTTCCCCACCCTTGGAGACCGCCGGAGCACCGTCGCCGTCAAGGACCCAAATCCTTCCACCACTTGGAGCTCGCCGCCGGTCAACCTCGTCGCCGTTCACCGTCGTTCTACCCTTGGTGAGGTTAGCCGTGTTCCCCTCTATCCATCCCTGCCTTCGCTGCACTCCGCCGTGCTGCCGATCACCGACAACCATTGGTACTTGAGCCGCCACTGTCGCTGCCATTGTTGTGGCTGACGTGGACACCGCGTAGGATGCCAGTTCAGTGCCACCTTAGCACTGCAGGTGGATCCGATCGAGAGTAATCTCGGCTGTTGGATCTTTAGATTAGATTTCCACCATTTGATCTATGATTGGTTAGATCTTAGCCCTTCAATCTAACTTAAAACCCTAGATCAATCTGAGCCATCCGATCGAATCCTTTTAAATCTAAGCTATTGGAACATTGTGCACCCTTGGTAGACCTGGTCTACCGTAGACCTAGACTTCTCTCCCTTTGACCAGTGGGCCCCAGGTGTCAGCCGCCTTTGACTCAGTAATAACGCCATAAATCCTTTTCCCAAATTAAAATAAATCCTAAATGACGTCATAAATCAATTTAATTCTTTTAAATAGGCTTTAAATGGATTGAAACTTCTAAAATTCATAACTAATTCATCCGAACTCCATTTGGGGTGATTCAACTTGCAAAATTCTTTAAAAATTAAGATCTACCCCTTAAAAATACAATATTATACTGTAGCTGTGTGCTTATGTACTATTTTTCTCTTTTTGTCTATTGCCTTTAGCCGCCGATGTTTTGGAAGAGTCAGGATTTCTCGAGTAGGGTTTGGAAGCGCTTGCAGAGCAGCAAGGCAAGTCATACAGATTCGTCAACACCTTTGAGAATATTGTACCTATGTCTTAAGCTATACTTTTCCTTCAACTATGCATTTATTTTTATAATGTCATCTGGAGGGGAAACCTTTATCTTTGATTATGGCCTTATTGATTTTATTACCCGCCATTGTACCTATGGGAGCAATGTAACTAGCTAGCCTTAATTATTGGTTAGAATAATTCTAGGATCCTGCTTAGCCATGCCTAAAAACTATAGAATAACTTATGGGCTATCATTTGAACCTTGATTACATTATTGAGTTCTCATGAAATGATGATTCAGTTCACGACTTTGGTGATGTGAGGATAATTTGATGGTCCACTAAAATTTGACTAAAGGGTGGATTGTGAGCACTGGGATTGTGGTTGATGTTAGTGGTGCTCATGACACTTAAGGACCAGTTCGTGGACTGCTTGTTGCGAAGCAATACCCGTGCTAACCACAAGCCAGAATAGGGAATGGCGGGAACTAAAGTGTGATCCGTTCAACCGGAGGACCCATGGTGTATTGTGGCTGTGTCAATAGGACCACCATGGCTGCATCAATAAGTCCATGTTTTGGGCATTGGATCATCTCCCTATTGAGGGCCTGATCAGCTCCTTCCCGTGACTGGTGGTCCGGCGGGTGGCACTCTTGTTCTGCTGGTTACAAGGAGGGTCCTGTCACAACTCCTTTCCGAGGTACTATGGTGGTAATGAGGCGCACAGTGACGTGTTGTGGAGTTGTGTCTTGTGAGTAAATTGGTACACCTCTGGCCAGAGTAAAACTATTTGAATAGCCATGCTCGTGGTTAATGGGCAGGTCTAGCAATGTTTTATGTGATTAGTCCCATACTACCTTAATCAAATAATGAATGATGGAATATTGATAGCTCTAGGTTGGAGTGGTTGGGCCAGTATCGCTTTGGAGAGCGGTATAGTGTTGGTTTATATTGATTAATGATTACTATTTTATTACTTTCTTAAATGTTTTATTAAATGCTATTTATGCAACTTGAGCCATGTTATGCCATTCTTTGGATACCTGTGCACTTGCATATTTGCTGTGTGGTTTGCGGAGTATGTCATGTACTCACCTTGCAATCAACAATCATCATCAAAGGAGTACTACAATGAGGAGGACTTCTTGGAGAAATGAGCGTGTGGAGTGGGAGTCATCGTGTCGTCTGTAGTTAATCCGCTGCTTAGATTTTTATTATTTTGAGAGGTGCCATTCACCTCTATAATAAATACATTCGTTATGTAAGACAATTACTTTGTTATCAACTTTGTCATTTGTGTGCCTCGGTTGATTCCTGGACGAGGACTTACACACAATAAAACACCTAAATTTTGGATGGAAATCCTGGGTGTGACAAGTACACGGTGGCTTGTCTTGACGACTCGTGCATATGGGAGGTCCGTGCACTCAAAACCGCAGCTGAAAGGTGGAAAAAAATCTGGGATGGGTGATGAGCATAGCTATTGTAGCACGAAGGCATCGGGGCAGCACATGCAGCTCACTTCTCGGTTTATTGGCAATAGGTTGCAACCTTTCTTTTGAGCTGAACCTACAATCTCTATCAGCGCCGTAGTAGTAGTCGTGGAGTTTATCTTCAAGTACCGGCCGTCATATGGAAAAGCTTGGTGGGCTAAACAGGTGGCCATGAAGGTCATTTTCGGGGAGTGGGACGAGGTGTACGTCCGTTGCCTACTTTGTTCAACGCATTTAAAGCAAAAAATCCATCTATCTACCATAGTGTGGAGCCACATGAGAAGTCAAGACTTGTCAATAGGGTGGAAAGGCGTGTATTCGGTCATGCCATTTGGATTTATGGGCAGTGCGTCGAGGCGTTCAAGCATCTTCAGCCTGTACTAGCAATAGATAGGACCTTCTTGATAGGGAAGTTTAAGGGTACATTGCTAACAGCGATTGGCATCAATGCTGGTTACCAGCTAGTCCCCCTAGCATTTGCTCTAGTGGACAAGGAAAATACTTTAAATTGGGAGTGGTGGTTCATCCGTACACTAAGGTTGCGTCTTATTGATCCTAATAGGGATGTTTGTATAATTTCTGACAGACATCCTAGAATTTTAAACTCAGTCAACAATACCATACCTGGGCATCGACCAGTTCATCACAAATGGTGCATGTAGCATTTTTGTGCTAGTTTCTACTCCATAGGTGCCACGCAAGATCAGATGAAGGAGCTTGAACGCATAATTCAAATTAATGAGAAACCGGTATTCCTCTCGGAGATCAAGGGTCTTATGGCTCTTCTTGCTGAGCATCCAAAACAATGGTTACAAACTCAAATGGCCGATAAGGAAAAATGGTCTAGGGCATTCAATCTGCAAGGCCGTCGTTTTGGTTTCACGACAAGCAACTTCACAGAAAGCTTCAATAATGTCTTACGCGGTATCCATAAATTACCCGTGACAGCTATTGTGGCGTACACTTTCAGCAAGCTAAACGCTTGGTTCGTTGACAGGCACAAGGAGGCTTCTGAGCAGGTGCTAAAGGGTGTTCGTTGGCCGAAGAAAGTAAAGGAAAGGATAGAGAAGCAGAAATCTGGAACGACCGGCCAAAGGACGACATGTTTGGACTACGAGGCAATGAAATACGAGGTTATGGAACAGGGGGGTGTCACGGCCGCCGGAGTTCAATGGGGAGGTGGACATTATTGTGTCATTGGCGGGGGACAACAATTGCACTTGCCAATGATCACTTCTTTTCAAAATGTCATGCTCCCACATGATCACCGTGTGCTGACTTCAAGGTCTAGATGTGGAGGTGCCCCCCGTATGTGTTATGAATTTTTGAATATAGCCTTGCGTAGCACGTACGCTGCTAAATTCGAGCCGTAACTTGATCCACCTGAGTGGCCTACATATGACGGTGAGTCGTTCATCCCGGACACCTCATTAATGATTGCCAGCCATGGAAGATGAAGAACTAGGCGGTTCACGAATGACATGGATAGGGTGTTCTCTTCAAATAGGAGGGGTCAAAGATCGAACAACCTTAATGCGGAACCAGCCGTTCCGAATTGGTGCTCTATATGACATCAACAAGGGCATAAGAAGACTAGATGTCCTTGTCGAGATAAGTCTAACGACCTTGCACGTAAACTTAGGTGTGTTGGACATCAGAGCGAACATAGGGGAGACATGAAAACAAAATACAATTTTCGAAATATTTTTGTTTCTTGTACTTATATTTATGTTATACTTCTACAATATGTATTAACATATCTTCTTGGGTTGTCTTGCAGGATGGAGGAGTACCCTTACCTCGATCAATACTACAAGGAGAGGCATTCGGCTCCCAGGATTGCGAATGGGTAGGTGATTTACTCGACACCGAAAACCTGTGATCTAGCTGCCTACAGCTCCACAGATCTTACTAATTTTGCATTTCTTTTTTTTCAGGTTCTCAAGGTCTTTCACATTCGTAGCCACGTGGGTGCAATGCGGTACGACCACCGCTACATAGATCGGTTGCGCTGGGCTGGGCTGTTGACTTTCATCACGATGGTCAGGCGGGGGCTTCCGATTTGCAATGCCTCTGCACTCACAGCCTTGGTGGACCGATGGAGGCTAGAGACGCATACTTTCCACCTGCCTTGCGGGGAGATGACAGTGACCCTCAAGGACATCACCATGATCCTGGGGCTTCCCATTTGGGGGCAGCCAGTCACCGGTGACACCAAGTCGGCGGGGTGGTGGGGTATGGTGGAGGAGATGCTTGGTGTAGCCCCTCTTGAGGCGCCAGCAGGGCAGCGTCATAGCAAGACCTCCGGTGTACCCCTATAGTGGTTGCAGGTGATGTTTAGTGACCCCGATGAGCCGCTGGACGAGGACGCCGACAATGAGACCGTCGACCAGCACTGCAGAGCGTACGTACTTCACCTCTTTGAGTCGGTATTTTTCCCCAACTCTGCTGGCGACACGGCCTCGTGGATGTGGCTGCCTCTGCTTGTAGATTGGGATACTGCAGGATTGTTTATGTGATTGCTTCATCTATTGTTGTATATCAGATTTGGATGTGGTTGTGGCTTCTGGTCAGACGCCCTTCGAGATGGAGTCATCCTAACTGGCCGTACCATGGTGAGGAGAGGCGACCTACCGTGGCATTCCTTTGGGAAGAAGTTCCTCAGCCATGTCTAGGACACAACAACACCGCATACTACCACTACACCAACGAGCTAGATTGCCTTCATCACTCGCAGTTTAGTCATAACTTCATACCTGCATAGTTTTCTCTTCCCATGGTTCAGTTAGTTATTTAATTACAAATTGTGTTTCAGGTGGAGTGGGAGCCGTACAGATAGTCCGGCACTAATTGCCTCCTTGCACAGGGTGGACTGGCGGAAGAACAAGAGGACTATTGAGTACATTGCCTATCATTGGCAGTACATTGAGGGGTGGCTTAAGTTTGAAGAGAACTAGCTACCGGAGGAAACCATGCACAACAGGAGAGCGTTCGACGAGTACTTGCAGTGGCTTGATCGCACGTACCGGTTGTTCCTTTGGCTTGCGTGGACCATGGTGGACATTGGCGATGAAGCATCCGACGAGGAGATCGACAATGAGTACGACACACGTACCTGACATGGTTTGACAGTCGAGTTCAGTCCTGTACGTGACAGAGTGGTAAGCATCGTAGGACATTATGTCTTTCACCTTTGTCTAGCCCACTAAATTGAGATCTCATACTAAATTGCAGGCGCGGGAGCTCATCCGTTCGGTGAACGATGCGGGTGTGGCACTGGTTGTTCCTCCAGGATTAGAACGCAAGGTCCCTACTCTGTGCATAGCTCTTCAGGTATGGGAATAGCTTTTGTAAGCTTCTGGTACGGTTAGTATGCATAGACGTCTTATCTATGTTTCTCTTTGACCCTGCAGATACTATGCACCCGTTGTCGGAGGTTGGTGGCATGGTTTGGTTGCACTGCAGTGGATGCGGTTGAGCCACAACCTATCGTATAGGGCTATGCAGCGGTAGAGTCATCGTGTTCAAGACAGCGCGTGCAGGAGGAAGTTAGCAGGGTTGCTGAGGAGGAAGGGGAAGAGGAAGGGGGAGAGGAAGGAGATGAGGAAGGTGTACAAGAGCAGGACGAGATTGGACCCTTGCAGCTGCAAGATGCCCTGGCTGTGGGCCAGAATCCGCAAAGCCAGTAAGTACACCCCAGATTAGCAATGTCAAAGGAAGAAGTAACTAGGTTGTTTGGATGAACCATTTTGGGCCTACACCGTAGAAGTGTAACCTACGATTGACTAGATGAAACTATTTGGACCCAACTAGTACTATTTACTCCTTATTTGGCACTGTAATCATTGACTTGGTGTTTCGGACTTGACGATGTGCCATCTTGTTTCTAACTTTTTAATATACTATTGTATTAGGTTGGGCAGGCTTCCATTCCCTGTCATATAGAAGATGGGTAGATTGTCAAGTTCTTATAATTTTGCACCAAACCATAATATGTGAAATTCACATTTATGTTGATTTAAACACCCTCTTAATCTTTTGCAAGCAAGCAATCTCAAAGAGATGCATGAGCTATTTTTAGACTTGGTTGTGATAGAAAGAAAGCATCAATTTTGGAAGGGTGCAGCGGGTATTCATCTGTGAGGTACCATGGCCTGGCACCTGGTGCGCTGAGGTGCCCAAGGTCCGTGCCATAAGGTTTGGTGTGGACCTAGGGGACCTAGCCCAGCGCACCAATGCCTGGCACCTGGTGCACTGATGTGCCAAGGTCCACGCCAGAAGGATTGGCGCGGACCTCGAGGACCTAGCCCCGCGCACCAATGCCTGGCACCTGGTGCGCTGAGGTGCCCAAGCTCCGCGCCATAGCATTTGGAGCGGAGCTAGGGGACTAGCCTGGTGGACCGTGGCTTGGCACCTAATGCACTGAGGTGGCAAAGCTCCATGCCAATAGTCATGGCACGGAGCTACGCGCACCCCCCCCCCCCCCCCGACGTGTTGAAAACACTCCTCCTGTTGGAGGCGAAAAGTTTGCGCTGAGATGGCCAAGGTCCGCGCCAGGGTGATTGGCGCGGAGCTATGGGACTTAGTTGAAGGCGGCCGTTGTCCTAGGCCCCCCCAAGCTCCACGCTAGGTCTGTTGGCGTTGAGCCACCCATGCTTCGTGCCAGGTTGATTGGAGCAGAGATTGGGGCTAATGACCTGTTGAAAGCATTCCTCCTGTCGGAGGCAAAAAGTTTGCGCTGAGATGGCCAAAGTCCACGCCAGGGTGATTGGCATGGAACTATGGGACTTAGCCGAGGGTGGCCATTGGCCCAGGCCCCCCCAAGCTCCATGCCAGGACTATTGGTGCTAAGCGGCCCATACTCCGCACCTAGCGGATGGGCGCGGAGCTTGGGGCTAACGACCAGTAGAAAACATTTGTGGAGGCCATGGGCCCCGGGTACCTTATTACCAGTATATGGGCTACTCGGATAGAGGATGGGCCGAACCATGTAATTAGGGATAAGATAGCACCCGACAGGCTGTGCCTTGTATAATAAGAAAGCATAGTCTTAGTCGGATAGGACTCTATCTCTAAGAAGGAAATCTCTTGGCCGTATCCGACTGGGATCCTTATCATGTACCCCTGTCCCCTAGTATATAAAGGGAGGCAGGGCGCCCCTCAGGGCAAGGACAACAAGATCATCGATCTCCATACACCTCAGAGGAATAACACCTCAACTGGACGCAGGGTATTACCTCACCTCGAGGGCCTGAACCAGTATAATTCTCTTGTGTTCCTCTGCAATCCACCGAATTCACCCTCGCCGAGTAGCCCCATAGTTTCATTGCCGGTGCAAAGCATCGACAGTTGGCGCGCCAGGTAGGGGCTCTGGCGAATTCCTCATCTGAAGATTCGATGGATTCAATATATGGAGTCGACAGCAACAAGTTCTCCCCCGGAGATGCAATTACCTTCGGGAGCTTAGACTTCATTGCCGATCAATTCGGCAATCTCACCTTGGCTGAGGCAGATCCAATCTTGCCAGCCGGGGAACTAGCTGACGTTGCGCCAGTTGGCTCACAGGACGTCGTGATCTCCTTCCCTGACCTACTGCGGCAGTCCTTTACATCGCCGAGCATCGCGACAACCCTCTCCTTCGGCGTCCGACTTGCGCTAGGCCTTGAGCCAGCCCGAGTTGGGCCGAGAAGGGGAGAGGTTGTCAATTTCCCGCACAACTCCGGCGACGCTATGCATCTTTATTCCGTGCAGCCGACCCGATCTCCAGCAATTCAGTTTGGACACGGCCAAGCGCCGTTTCAGATTGGATCTAGAGAGGTCGGAGTCGTTCTCACTCCGATAAACTATTCGGAGTCCGACACTAAGTCGGACAGCGGTTCGAGCGCTAACTCGGACTTTAATTCGGCAAGCTTCCCCCTCTCCCGCGAGATCTTCATGGCTTCAACACCACCTTTCGAGGTATGCCGACAACAAGAGGAGCGACAAGAGGAGGCACGCCGATTACAACAAGAGGAGGCCAACCGCGAAGCCCGCAATAACGAGTTGCGACAGGCTGGGCGAGTTGCTCAGCAACAGATCCTCCAAACCAAAATTGGCGACCACGACGTCTTCGTCACACCACAACAGAACGTTGTGGCCACAGCAACTCTGCTGGACACCCTCTAGCTTGGGCTGGATCACCAGGCCACTCTGACTATCACCAAGATCAAGGCGATGATCACAGCTGCTGCCTGTCAGTAGCAACAGCAGTCGGGCGACACTGCTATACCGACCAACCGGTCGGGTTCTCCGGTGGCAGGCTCATCTGCATCAACACGACGCTGGGCGGCCGGCTCCAGTCGGCAACGCGAAGAGTCTCAGCAAACAACGCTCAGCAATACCAATAATGACAACCGGCGGCGTCGCCAGTTCGATCGCCGACCCAATCAAGACCTCCGAGTGCGACTGCACCGAGACCTTCGTCACACCATAAACGCTCGACGCGAAGAATGCGAAGAAGATGAACGCCGCCGATTGGAAGACGAAAACGAGCGCTTCGGAGTCGGAGCCCTCACGAAGACGAAGGCATCCCAGCCTTCACTCGGGAGCTACAGGACGTCTTGTGGTCGACTGGCTTTAAGCCCACCGGAATCGAAAAGTACGACGGCAAGACAAACCCAGAGTCCTGGCTCACCGTTTACACCCTAGCAGTTTGAGCTGCTAGGGGCGACAGCAGAGTCATGGCTAACTACCTCCCAGTCGCGCTAGCCGACTCGGCGAGGACATGGCTGACAGGCCTCCCGAGACGGTCGATAGGTTCCTGGGGACAACTCAGGGAGCGGTTCATCGCTAACTTCCAGGGGACCTACGACAGACCCGCTTCGGAGCATGATCTTTATCAACTGCACCAGAAGAAAAATGAGTCTTTGTGCGAATTCATCAAAAGGTTTTCCGAGAAGCGCAACCAAATCCCAACTGTCAAAGACGAAGCCGTCATCGCTGCCTTTCGCAAAGGGGTAAAAGACGCTCCGCTTATTGCAAAATTCACTTGGAAGCCACCATCCACGGTTCGGGCGCTCTTTGACATGGCCAACAAATACGCCGACTCGGCCGAAGCGGCCGCGGAGGCCCTCGACGAGAAGAAGGAGCCCCGACAGAAAGAATAGAAGGCGAAAGCCGACAACGAGCTGTCTGAAAACAAGTCTGGCAGCCGTAAGCGGAAGTCGGACAACGAGGTGGCCAACATGGAGCGCAGTCGGTCGCGGCCCCAGCGGAACAACGACTACCAGAAAGTCATAAGCGGGCCATGCCCCTTTCACCCCAAGGGAAAGCACGCGGCCAAAGACTGCTATATGCTCAAGAAGTTTGCCTCCGAGCAGACTTCATCGTCTGGAGTCGACAAGGACAAAGACAAGCCAGACTCGGGTCCGGCTGATGATTTCCAAGATCCTCAAGCCGAGCTCAACCATATCTTCGGGGGGCCACTCGCGTACGAGTCCAAGCGCAAACAGAAGCTTTCAGCGTGCGACATCAACACGGTCTCCACAGCGGACACCCCCCAATACCTGCGCTGGTCAGAGATGGCCATCACCTTCAATCGCGCAGATCACCCAGATCGGGTTTCCCACCCGGGACGCTATCCACTCGTCCTGGACTCGGTCGTCAGAAACATCAGGCTGAAGAAAACCCTCATCGACGGAGGCAGCGTGCTTAATATCCTGTTCGCCAAGACTTTGGACGAGATGAAAATTCCTCGTTCGGAACTATGGCCGAGCACTGCGCCCTTCCACGGGATAATCCCCGGCCTGTCATCAACTCCACTCGGGCAGATAACTTTGCCGGTAACCTTCGGCACGCGGGATAATTTCCGCACAGAAAATGTCTGCTTCGAGGTCGCCGACTTCGAGACTGCGTACCACGCGATACTCGGACGACCGGCACTCGCCAAATTTATGGCGATACCGCACTATACATACATGGTGCTGAAGATGCTTGGACCAGCAGGAGTCCTCTCCCTCCGCAGCGACGTCAAGCAAGCCTTCACCTACGACAAGGAGAGTTGCGAACTGGCTCAATCACAAGAGGCGGCAGTCAGGCGCGATAGCATCTGGCATGCCATCACAACAGAAGTCGAGCAAGATCAAGTTCCGGCGAAAAAAGCAGCAAAATCGGGACTGCTTCCGACCTGACACGAAGAAGATCCCCCTAGACCCTTCAGACCCCTCCAAGACTGCTCTAGTCGGGACCAGACTCGACCCCAAATAGGAAGACGCACTTGTCACCTTCCTCCAAGCCAACAAGGATATCTTGGCGTGGAAACCATCCGACATGCTGGGCATACCAAGGGAGGTGATCGAGCACGCCCTAAACGTGAAGACAGACGCCAAACCAGTCAAGCAACGACTGCGGCGCTTCGCTCAAGACCGCAAAGATGCTATTCGGGAGGAAATTACCAAACTCCTCGCAGCCGGGTTCATCAAAGAGGTCTACCACCCGGACTGGCTGGCAAACCTAGTTTTGGTTCGAAAGAAAAACGGTAAATGGCGCATGTGCGTCGACTACACCGACCTCAACAAAGCGTGCCCCAAGGACCCATTTGGTCTTCCCCGGATAGATCAGGTGGTTGATTCCACGGCAGGGTGCGACCTACTCAACTTTCTCGACTGCTACTCGGGATACCATCAAATCAGCCTGAGGGAGGAAGACTGCTTGAAGACATCTTTCATCACACCGTTTCGAGCGTACTGCTATATCACAATGCCGTTCGGTCTAAAGAACGCGGGCGCAACCTATCAAAGGGCTATTCAGCGGTGTCTGCATACTCAGATCGGGCACAACGTGGAAGCCTACGTCGACGATGTGGTGATCAAGACCAAGTCCAAAGAAAACCTCATCGCTGACTTGGAAGAAACCTTCCAAAACCTTCGAGGATTCAAGATGAAGTTGAACCCGGAAAAATGCGCCTTCGGTGTGCCTTCCGGAAAGTTACTCGGCTTCATCGTCTCGCACCGCGGCATCGAGGCCAACCTAGAGAAAGTCAACGCCATCAGGCACATGGCACCCCCGACTAACCTCAAAGACGTCCAGAAGCTGACAGGCTGCATGGCAGCACTCAGCCGGTTTATCTCCTGATTGGGCGAACGGGGCATGCCCTTCTTCAAGCTACTCAAAAAGACCGACAATTTCCAATGGACTCCGGAAGCCCAACGAGCCTTCGAAGACTTCAAGCAATTCCTCACATCACCCCCCGTGTTGGTATCACCTTTGCCCCAGGAACCGCTAATGCTATATCTGGCGGCAACAACACAGGTAGTCAGCACGGTGCTGGTGGTTGAGCGATCCGAACAGGGTCATATTCAAAAAATACAACGGCTAGTCTACTTCGTCAGCGAGGTCCTTGCCGACTCCAAAACGAGATATCCACAGGTCCAGAAGTTGCTATATGGCCTACTTATCACAGTCCGGAAGCTGGTGCATTATTTCCAAGCACACCAAGTCACGGTGGTCACAGCATTTCCACTCGGGGATGTCCTTCATAATCGCGAGGCCACCGGCCGAATCGCTAAATGGGCACTCGAGTTGATGGCGTTCGACATCACCTTTCAGCCACGCACAGCAATCAAGTCTCAAGCTCTAGCCGACTTCGTGGCCGAGTGGACAGAAGTCCAACTGCCTACACCAATAGCACAGCTAGAGTACTGGACAATGAACTTCGACGGTTCTCTACGGATCGGTGGCGCCGGGGCCGGAGTCATATTGACATCCCCCACTGGCGAAAAACTGAAGTATGTTCTACAAATCCACTTCCCAGCTTCCCACAACGTCGCCGAGTACGAGGCACTTGTTCACGGGCTCCGCATCGCTATATCACTCGGCATACGTCAACTGGTTGTGCGCGGAGATTCTCAACTCGTGGTAAACCAAGTCATGAAAGATTGGACCTATCTCGACGATACCATGGCGGCATACTGTCAGGAGGTCCACAAGTTGGAAAACAAGTTCGACGGGCTGGAAATCACACATGTCCTGCGCCAATACAACGACACAGCAGACAAGCTGGCAAACATGGGATCCAAGCGAGAAGTAGTTCCAACTGGAATCTTTGTCGAGCAACTTATGGAGCCATCAGTCAAGAAGAAACCGGCACCGGAGCAGTCGGGAGGCGAGCCTACCCCGACCACAAATGAGGTGCTGCACATATGTCAAGACTGGAGGACTCCTGTTATCAAATTTCTCATGGACGACGAACTCCCAAAAGATCGCAGTCAAGCCGAGCAAATAAAGCGTTGAAGCAAAAGCTTCCTACTAGTCGGGGAAGACCTGTACCGAAGGAGCGCATCCGGTGTCCTCATGCGCTGCGTCACCACCGAGGAGGGCAAGTAGATTCTGCATTCGATCCACTCGGGCATATGTGGCAACCACGCCGCATCCAGGACGTTAGTCGGAAAGGCTTACCGGCAAGGATTTTTCTGGCCGACAGCAGTAACAGACGCCAAAGACATCGTTCGCAAGTGCGAGGGTTGCCAGTTCTATGCAAGGCAAACAAATCTTCCAGCCCAGGAACTCCAAACTATCCCCATTTCCTGGCCATTTGCTGTATGGGGGCTCGACATGGTCGGGCCTTTCAAGAAAGCGCCAGGAGGGTTCACACATTTATTCGTTGCAGTGGATAAGTTCACCAAGTGGATTGAGGCTAAACCCGTTGCAACAATTATAGCGGCACGAGCAAAGGACTTCATCATGAGTATATTATACCGGTTCGGAGTCCCTAACCGCATCATCACCGACAACGGTACTCAGTTCGCGGCCGGCGTATTCCAAGACTTCTGCGACGATTTCGGCATCATGATCTGCTACGCATCTGTGGCACACCCGCGGAGCAACGGGCAGGTTGAACGAGCCAACGGCATGGTCTTACAAGGCATCAAGGCCAGGATATTCGACCGACTACAACCATATGCAGGCCGGTGGGTACAAGAACTCCCATCCGTTCTCTGGTCTCTCAGAACCACGGTTAGTCGGGCGACAGGGCAATCCCCTTTCTTTCTGGTCTACGGTACCGAGGCTATGCTACCTACCGAGTTACAGTTCGGTTCTCCACGAGTCCGAGCTTACTCAGAAGATGACTCCAACAATACCCGACTGATCGAACTAGATCAGCTGGAAGAAGCAAGAGACACCGCAATTATCTAGTCGGTAAGGTATCTTCAAGGCCTCCGTCGCTACCACAATCACAATGTCCGTGGCCATGCCTTTTTGGTTGGGGACCTCGTTTTGAGGAAAATACAAACCACCAAAGACAGGCATAAATTATCCCCAATCTGGGAAGGGCCGTTCATTATAGCCGAGGTCACGCGGCCAGGCGCCTACCGACTGAAGACCGAAGACGGCGCTCTCATCAGCAACTCATGGAACATAGAACAGCTACGTCCTTTCAACACCTAAGTTCTATATTTTTCATGTGTACAGTTCTTCTGACTCACTACGCCGCTTGTATCAACCGAGTAGTGAGTCGGGGGCTGCATGTATATGTGTGTCCTGTCAATAACATACGAGCTTATCTTACTTCGGTTATGAAGCCTTACTACGACTGTCACGTTTGCCCGAGTACAGCCTCTTACTTTGAACGCTTTTATTAAGTTCTGACAGACTAACTCGGTGCATACTACACGGTCAAGTAATGCTAATGATAACTGAATAATAAGCTTGGCGGCATTGCACACATATTTACACATGCTTGTTTACACAAGTTTATATATCCCGACTACGTAACATGTTGCCCTTACAGACCCAGGTCTCGGGTAATTATTTCAGCAGTCGGCTTCGCCTGGCCAATCAGCTCCAGCGCCTCCTCGGGCGTCGTCTCTTCGGCAAACCCCTCCCCAAGGGCTTCAATATCTGCCCTTGGGTAGATGGACTTGGTCATCGCCAGGGTATGGGCCACGCCGGCGACAACATGCTCATCCGAGTACTTTTTCAAGGCACTCGGTGCATCCTCGAGACGCGCCTCTATCTAGGGAATTCTGCTGCAACTGGTCCCCACAGGGCGGGGATCTATGAGGTAAAGAAGCCCTTTCACGGACCTGACGAGGGCCTCCCGTGACTCCCTCATCACTCTTATTTCCTCTGTGTAGAACCGATACTAGGCCTGGACGTTGGCTCTCATGTCTGCCCAGGTCCGCCGGCAAGTAAACTTGTCAGATTCGGCTACACACAGAATAACTAATGGATTGGCTAAGATCGCAGTCGGGTTGAGGACTTACTTTCGTAGTCGGCCTCCCACCTGGCCACGGTCTTCTCCAGTTCGGCTTTTTCCTTACCGAGCTTGGCGACGGTCTCCTTCAACTCGGACGTCTCCCGGTCAAGCTCGGTGTTGGCCTTTGCCAGGTCAGCCTTGACCTTCTCAAGCTCGGCCTTGGCTTCTTCGGCCTCCTTCAGCTGCGATTCCCTCTCTGTTCGGGTCTTTAACTCCGCTTCGAGGTCTGCACCACAGATTAGCCAAGAGCTCAACCGTGCAGTCATGACACAACTGGGCAGTCAGGAGCAACGCAGTTGGATGAATACATCAACGGTTCGGTCGGGAAGATACACTCGAGGATTTTACCTCTGATCTTTTCGGCTAGGGCCCATGTCTCCGCCCTAAGCTGATCAGCGCCACTCTTCAACCAGGCCTCCCTCCCCGCATGACGCGCCTCCGTCTCAGCCTTCAACGCTCGGAGCTGCTCTAGTTCTGCAAGGTGGGGAGCTACCTTGACCAAGATTTCCGTCATCGCCTCATTGCGGTCGACAAGCTTCTGCTCAGGATAAAAGACGGATCAAGGACGGAGTCAGACATCAAAACAAGAAGATTGCCAAGGCTCTACCACAAGAATCATACCGCGACCCCCTGGGACCTGTTGATGGCAGCGCAAAGCAAGCTTTTGCGCTCCCTCCTTGCGACGACTTCATCAAGCCTGAAGCTCTTCGCTGTCCCATCAGGAGCCGTCCATGTGAATGTCCAGGGCATCACGCGTGGAGGAGCTTCGATCCGGGGCAGATGCGGGATCTTCAGCGGTGGCAACGAAGACGATGACCACAGCGGCGATGGGGTCCTAGCCTCAGCGCCATCATCCCCCACGACCTCCGGGACCGGCTCAGGGGCTCCGTCCGCCGCTTCCGCGACGAGCGGCGCCTCGGGGGCTGGGGCCTCAGTCTCAGCAGCCACCTTTCGGTCGGGTGGCGGCAGCGGCCCTATAGTCGGGGCCACCTCGGTCTCAGCGACCAAGCTGGCCGCCGGCTCAACAGGTGTGTTCGCGGCCGCTGGCTCGGCTAGGGCAGGCTCATCAAGTGGAGCGGTCGGGTTGACTTCCTTGAGATCGACATCGGCCTGCTTCCTGCACGACGAAACAATGCGTCATGACACTGCTTCAATACACAAAGACTTCAGAAGACCCGGAGCGGCGCACCTCTTGGAGAACTTCAGCTTCTTGCCGGGTGACCTGCTCCCCGGCGGAGCGCTAGCTCCGGTAGTCGGCCCGGTCGGCATCACAGTCGGCGGTGGCGCATCAACCCGAGTCAGCCCTGACTCCGGTATGGTCGGCTCGGGCGCCTCCGCCCCTGGCGGCGTCAGCTCTAGCCGGCCCCTCGGTGGCACCACGGCCGGGCTCGACAACGTCGGGCTCAAACCCGCAGGTCTCAACCTGGGACTTGACCGCTTGGGCGTCGTGGCGATGGCGTCCTTTATCTTCAGGCTTCCAGCCACGGCGCGCGCCGTCATCGCCCCCTCGCCCCGATACAAAATCGGTTTCTTCCCCGCTCTCTTAGAGTTGGGTTGGGCAGCGGAGGGACTCCTCGGCCTCTTCTTTGATGCGACGGCCGACAACGGGCGGGAGTCTTCATCAAATTCTTCATGCCACTATAAGTGAGTCAACTAAATGCGTCACGCATTGCTGAACAACTACGATTCCACGGGCATTCATCACAGAAGAGGATCAAAAGTTACCTTGGTCCGGGGCCGAATGGAGCTGTAGGCTGCAATCCGACGATTGTCATCTTCAGTGGCGATCACCCCTTCAGAGAAGTAGCCGAACAAAGTCTCGGTCACCGCCCCCTTGTTCGCCGACTCGTTGCTCACTCGGTCATGATCGTTTTTGCCTTTAAAGGCCCATCCAAATGCACTCCTAAGCTTCAGCGGCTGGATGCGCCTTGTCAGAAAGCGACGAGCCACCCAAGGACCTGTCAAGCTGGCCCTCTTGTGGTCATCTATCTTCGTCAACAACAGATGTGCCTGGCCCATTTCTTCAAAGGTCGGCTCTGCTGACCAGTTTGGCAACACCGTCGGCGGCAGGCCGGTAAACGGGCGCAAGGAAGGAGCCAGATCGGCACAATAAAATCACTCCTTGTGCTAGCCCTTCAGAGAAGATTTCAAGGGCAAATCGAGATACGTCTTCTTCCCGTCGCTCCTCAGTTGAAGACCGGCCCCCCCAATCACATTGATATTGCTCTTGGAGGGTTGAGGCTTGATATGGAACAGATATCGGAAGAGGATGAAATGGGGTTCAACACCCAAGAAGCACTCGCAAAGAGTAACAAATATAGAGATCTGAAGAATGGAGTTGGGGTTCAGATGCACCAACTACCGTTTCACCAGGCCGGGGATTAGGGACCGACTCATCCCTAGCCGACTGCCAGCGGATCACCACTTGGCTAGGCAACTTCAGCTCGCTCTCTAGCCGCTTCAGCTTCACCGAGCCGTAGTCTAAAATCGGCCAAGAACTCCCCAGCGCACCTGCAAGATCCGACGCCTACGGCATGACTGGAGGCGATGAGATTTGGGGAAAAGCAAATCGGGGGCTTGGAGCAAACGAGGAGGATTAAAATCGCCCGAGTTCGGGTGGGGAAAAGCAGCAGCTAACCCTAGCTGGGCGGGAGGCGAAAGTTGGGCGTGAAGGTGGAAGACGAAGAGGTTGGTTGATTTGGGGAAGATGAAGGAATCTTTTCTCTCTCCCCGTTTTTTATAGAGCCGATGCCGACTAGATGGGCCTGGGCCTACACAGTCAGCGCTGGGCCACCAAGATATGAGTTCCTACAGTAGCATGCTCCATGTGGGCCGCTTGCAGGCTGAGTTGAAATTATAGTGCTGGTGCTACTAACAGGAGCCGATGAGGTAAACAGATATGCTTCTTGAAAGCCTTATTGCTAAACATATACGTTTGGGTATCTGTTTTTATCTACCAGGTCTCGAGGATATATCCTGACAAGGATCACAAGCTGGTCTTCATTACAATTGGAGATGCAGGTATGTCTCTCGAGTACACCTAACCACGTTATGGATTATTTTCATAAAGTGGTACTCGGCCTACATGCGTGGCCATCAGTTGCCATGAGCAACATTTTAACCGCTGACATGAAGTGGGAGAGTCTAACTTTCGAGTAGTGCACTACTCGGGAGAGACTATAAATATCTTTTCCCACTGACATGATGCAGAGGAGTCTAACTTTCGAGTGGGACGCCACTCGGAAAAGACTATAAAACCCCTTTTCCAGCTGATATGACGCCGAAGAGTCCCACATACGAGTAGCATCCTACTCGGCAAGACTATAAACACATATTCCAACTGACATGAAGTTTATTCCGGTTGACATGATACCGAAGAGTCATAAATACCAGTAGTAATCTACTCAGGAAAGACTTCCAGGTTAAACATCTTTGACTTTATGTTTAATTGTCTTCACAATTAAGCACAAAGTCGGGGGCTACACCTAATAGGTGCGCCTATTCGGCACACACTATTCATATATCTACATGAAGCCCTTCATAGCCTCGCTGCCAGCTGATATGAAGCAGGACTCAGGAGAAGACTTACTCGGACAAAGAGTACTCGGGCGCACTGCACTCTGGCAACCTTCACCGTGGAGGACGAGCACTTGGCATCAGCTATGACTCAACTATGAAGGTCTCAGGGGCTACTGTGGAGGCCATGGGCCCCGGGTACCTCATTACCAGTATATGGGCCACTCGGATAGAGGATGGGCCGAACCATGTAATTAGGGATAAGATAGCACCTGGCAGGCTGTGCCTTGTATAATAAGAAAGCATAGTCTTAGTCGGATAGGACTCTATCTCTAAGAAGGAAATACCTTGGCCGTATCCGGCTGGGATCCTTATCATGTACCCCTATCCCCTAGTATATAAAGGGAGGCAGGGCGCCCCTCAGGGCAAGGACAACAAGATCATCGATCTCCATACACCTCAGAGGAATAACACCTCAACTGGACGTAGGGTATTACCTCACCTCGAGGGCCTGAACCAGTATAATTCTCTTGTGTTCCTCTGCAGTCCACCGAATTCACCCTCGCCGAGTAGCCCCATAGTTTCATTGCCGGTGCAAAGCATCGACAACATTCCTTCTGCCGAAGGTGAAAAGTTTGCACTGAGATGCCCAACCTCCATGCTAGTTTGTTGGCATAGAGCTATGGGACTTAGCTGAGGGCGGCCGTTGGCCCAGGCCTAGGACCTTTTGTGCTGAGTTTGTTAATGTCTTCGCAGAGGTGTTTGTTGCTGACTATGTGCCTGCTGTTTATAGAAATAGACTCTAGTCTTATCTTTCCTTGCTCTCAATGCATTCATCAATAAAGGCAAGGATACATAAACAAATGTCAATATATCACCCAAGACAAACACCAACATCACAAATTAGTTGCTTACTAATGTAATGAAATTATCCGTCCAACGAGTACAAATGGCATATCAAACGTTTCAAGTTATCGTTATTACATGCCTTAGGGTATTTGAAACGGAAAACCGACTAGATAATGCAACTACTATGTGCAGCGGGGGTACTTCTCCTTCCTTGCCGCCTCCAGCCCAGCTTCCTTCGCACGTAGTGCGCTTTGCCACTTCCTCTCCCTATCTACCTCACAGGCTTTCTTCTTCTGCCGCTCCTTCTCCTCCTTCCTCTTCGCTCAACCTCCAACTCAGCTTCTGTCGCCCAAATGCGTTCGAGGTGCTCCCTGTGCCATTCCTGTGACTTGTGAAGATACTCTACGCCCTCAGGACCGATCTCTGTATCTATCCACTCCACAAAGTCATATAGAGGTGGAGGAGGCTTCAGTGTCTTAATGTATGCAAATTTGTTAGCATAGAGATTAAAATATTTCATAGTACAAGACAATTCGTATTACCTCCACCGGCTTCTTCGGTGTCTTAACATATGCAAATTTTCCAGGGAGTACGCGTAGTTAGTGCACATCCAATACATTTGCCGGTATGTGTCATCCCTCTCACTGATTGCAAACCTACAATCATCTCTGCACCAACACATCGGAGGAGGCACGCCAATTGGTGGTCGTTGATGGCTGGTCAAACCGAACGCATCCATCGCAACCTACACTATAAACAAGTATACACAAGTTATACCTCGCTAAGCCAACCACCCACACTCATACAATGACTAAACGGAATTATATTTGAACAATTACTATGCAACAAGGGTGCATAATTGGATAATTACCACAATAACACATTCTAAATAAACTTATAACTACTACATGTTCAAAATTCCTATACATATACAACACATACCTAGGGTATACTACACATACCTAGGTATGCTAAAAATACTAAACATGACTCCAAAAATTGATATATCATCATCCACAGTTAAATCCCCTTTCATTTCTGAAACTAGGGTTCTTCATCTAACAAAAAGGAACCTAACTTCACACCTAGGGTTCACCAAAATAGCAAAAATACATCACAAATCCACGGGGAAAGTAGGGGTAATGTATGGAGGATATCTTGGAGATGATCTTCCACCAAAAATCCCAACAAAATGGACTTTATTTGGCTTGGATTCGTCGAGATTTTGGGGTGGGGGAGAGAGAAACCACGCCCTATTCTTGAGCAGCCGCGGAAGGGGATGGAGTGGGCCTAGCGCGGCACGGCACGGGGTTAAGCTAGCTCAGCGCCACGCTCGCTAGCACTGAGCTAGGCCACGTCAGCCCTCCATGTTGTCTCCATGTTGTCAGGCCCGTCATGGGGGCAAGGACCTCAGCGCCAGGCCCCGTGGCATGGACATGTAGGAGCTCAGCGCCTTTAGGGCTGACGCTAAGCTAGCGGTCCATTTTTGCAAAAGGTTTTGAAACCGGTCCATTTTCGAAAAAAGTTTTTAAAAAGGGTCAAACAGTGCAAATTTTCGGCTTTAGTTGTTAGATTGTGGTAGGCCCTGAGATACAAACTAGTATTTGTTGGCTGCATCTTGGCAAGTTTTAAAAAAGGGTCAAACTGTGCAATTTTCGGCAACTAAAGATACTGAAAATCACAGATAAAACACAGCTAGACATGCCACCACAAGGAACTTCAGAACATCAAAAACATCAGCAGAACACCTGGTATCTTCCATCAGCAAAACATCTACCATCTGCCATCTTCATCTCCCTCTATAGAATAGATTGACTCAACACAATGAATCCATTGATAGATAGAGCATGGGTACATATAGGCCAGGGACCTTTCTTATCTCTCGTCGACTTATAGAAACAAAATCGAGAGAATAGAAAGGAGACCTGACCAAATACAATTAGACATAGTAACAAACTCTAACACCCCCCGCGCAGTCATAACATCGGCAGGACGGACGTGTAGACTGGAATGAAACTCGGTGAAAACTAAAGAAGGCAAGCCCTTGGTGAAGATGTCAGCATACTGTGAGGAGGTGGGCACGTGAAGGACACGAACTGCACCGATGGCCACCTGCTCACGAACGAAGTAAAGATCAATCTCGACTGGTTTGGTATGCTAATGCTGAACCGGGTTCGTCAAGAGATAGACGACGCTAACATTATCACAATAGACAAGAGTAGCCTTGGAAGGGGGAAGATGGAGCTCGCACAGGAGCTAGCGAAGCCAACTCATCTTGGCAACAGCATTGGCAACTGCCCTGTATTATGCCTTAGCACTGGATCGAGAGATAGTATTCTAGCGCTTGGAGGACCATGAAACAAGGTTGTCATCGAGGTAAACTGCATATCTAGAAGTGGATTTCCTAGTGTCTAGATAGCCGGCCCAGTCTACATCAGAATAAGCAACCAAATCAGTTGTCGAAGAGCGCTGAATGTGAAGACCATAGTCTAAGGTGCCTTGGACATAGCGTAGAATCCGCTTGAGAGCGGCAAGGTGCGGCTCCCGAGGATTATGCATATGGACGCAGACCTGCTGTACAGCATATGAGATATCGGGTCTGGTAAAAGTGAGGTACTGTAGGGCACTGGCCAAACTATGGAAGTCAGTCAGATCAGCTACAGGAGCACCATCAGACGTAGAGAGCTTGTTGCAATTGTCGACATGGGTACTGCACGGCTTGCAATCTGACATGCCAGCATGCTCAAGTATGTCAATGCAGTACTGGCGCTGGCTGAGATGAAGACCGAAGGGCTGGTGACTGACACTAATACCAAGAAAGTGGTGAAGAGCACCGAGGTCTTTCATGGAAAACTCTGACTGCAAGGAGGTGATAGTCCACTGCAGGAGAGGAGTTGAGGAGGCTATGAGGACAATGTCATCAACATAGAGCAACAAGTAAACCAGATCAGAACCTTGTCAGTAGATAAACAGGGAGGTGTCTGACTGGGCGTCAGCAAATCCAAGCGAGAGTAGAAAGCTGGCGCAGTGATTGTACCATGCACGAGATGCCTATTTAAGTCCATAGAGGGATTTATTCAGGTGGCAGACCATATCTGGCTTAGTGGAATCAACAAACCCAGGCGGTTGGATGTAGTAGACTGTCTCATTGAGGGTGCCGTGGAGAAAAGCATTCTTTACATCAAGCTGATGAACAGGTCAGTCACGAGAGACGACAATGCTAAGGACAGTGCATATAGTAGCTGGCTTGACCACCGAACTGAAGGTCTCGTCATAGTCAATGCCGGGGCACTGTGTAAAACCACGTAGAACCTAGCGCGCCTTATACATGTCAAGGCTGCAATCTAGCTGTAGCTTTTGCTTGAAGATCCACTTCTCAGTAACGACGTTAGCACCAGAGGGACGAGGAACAAGATCCCAGGTGCGGTTCGCCATTAGAGCGGTGAACTCATCCTCCATAGGGTTGTGCCAATTTGGATGGGCGAGGGCCGCACGGTATGTGTGAGGAATTGGAGACAATGTACCTGCATGTAAAGTGAAATGCGACAAGGGTTTGCGAATGCCAGCCTTGCCGCGTGTCACCATGGAGTGGTCGTTGATAACGGGAAATTCACAGAGGTCGGAGGTGTGGGGGGCGCCTGGTACCCTAGCGCTCCGCGACTGTCTGGGCACAACAGCGGGAGGGAACGGTGGGGTGACCGTCGCGGCAGCCATCACCGGCGAGGTCACCCTATCTGATAAAGTCGGCCAAATGGAGGTTGAGGCCATCGCGGGAGGCCCACGCGAGGGCATGTTGACAAGCGAGGATGGCCCACGGAAAGGCGATCATAGGAAAGGCGGCCCGTGAGGAGTTGCACCAGCAGGTGAGGGCAATGCTGATGGAGACAGTCCATGAGCCAGGGAACGAACTGGCCCAGAGCCGATCGGAGAGGGTGCGCCATCCTGAGGAGGATCCAAGAAGTTGGGTGGTGCTATCGACCTATTGTGAGGAGGCCGGGCCGAGCAGATAGGCGCCTGCAATGGAGCTAAAAAATCTTCCAAGAAGTCGAGATCAATAGCACAACTATCAGCAAGTAGTTTATCAGCAAATGGAAACGAGTACTCATCAAACACCACATGACGTGAAATAATGACCCTATTGGAAACGGGGTCAAAGCACCGGTACCCTTTATGCTCTAGGGGATAGCCAAGGAAGACACACATGGTGGAACGGGGTGAGAGTTTGTTGGCTGCTGTGGCAGAGAGGTTGGGATAGCATTTGCATCGGAAGACATGGAGGTGGTCATAGGATAGGTGGGTGCCATGTAGAGCAAAAAAGGGTGTGTGGTGATGAAGAGTTTTGGTGGGGTGGCAGTTGATGAGGTGAGCACTGGTGTGAAGGGCCTCAACCCAAAAGGAAGTAGGGAGACTAGCTTGGAATTTGAGAGAGCGCACAATGTTGTTAAGGGAATGGAGGATGCGCTCAGCCTTCCTGTTCTGGGGAGAAGTATGGGGGCAGGACGTCCGCATGGTGACGCCGCTGGTGAGGAAGAAGGTACAGACGATGGAATTGTCGAACCCATGACCATTGCTGCATTGAATTTGGCGGATGAAGATGGAGAACTGTGTTTTAACATAGGAAAAAAATGTGACAATGTGGAAAACATGATAGACATAAAGCGTAGGCAAAAAACCCAGACATAGTGAGAGCGGTCATCAAGGATAACCAAATAGTACTTATAGCCAGACATGCTAGGAGCTGGAGATGTCCACAAATCACAATGAATTAACTCAAAAATAGTTGGTGCCCTAGTGAACGAAGAGGTGAAGGGTGAACCGGTGTGGTGACCGAGCTGACAAGCATGGCAAGTGGTGAAGCCTCCTCTAGGCGACAAAACGACCGAGGAGCGAGACAACCACAGAAGTGCTTCCTAACTGAGGTGACAAGATGCCAAAGGACATTGGTGGAGCAGCGGCGTGGAGTACAGCAACACGTAACGGTGTCTGGGGCACCAAAAAGAAGGGGTAGAGTTCCCCGATGCTATTGCACCTGACGATCAGGCTCCTGTTGACACCGAAAATCACCAGCAGCGTCGAAGACGAGCTGATGATCTGGTTCGGTGCACTAGACATGCGAAGGCCTGGGAGATCTGCTTAGCTCCAGTGCAGGTCCTAAATTTGAGGTTTGTGGGCGTGCCAATCAATTTGACCCAGCAATTGACAAGGAGATAGAAAAAAGTTAGATCATTAATCCAATCGGCCAACAAGCCAATATAGACTCCTTCCAGCCGATTGCCGATGGCACTTGTACATCAGCTAGAGAACCGATAATATAAAAAGATAGAAAACCAGCCGACTTCCCTCGAGCCGAATGCCTGACTACCGACAGCACTTGTGTATCGGCTAGGAAACCGATAACGATATAAATAAATAAATCAGCCGACTACCAATAGAACATGTCCATAGGCTGGAAAGCTGATGATAGTGTAGATAATCAAAATAATAATCAAGACAATGTAGTCGGCTTTATCTAGTAAAAGATAACTTATCGGCTAGGCACTCCGATAAGACGCTTGCATAAAATCTATCAACCTAGTAGGAATAACTTATTGCAGGCAGTTTAGTAGGTCGGACCTAACCGATGCAGCACAAACTGATGATAAATTATCCCCAGTAAGCCGATAAAATCTATGCACGCGTGATGTCATATATCCACTCGGCATAAGAGATCAAACTTAACTGATGCAGCCGTAGACAAAATAGATACACCGTGGTAAGCCGACTACCGTAGATCAGCTAGAATATCAGACCTAACCGAGGAAGTCTTAGCCGATAAGGTAGTCGGGGTAACGAGACTTACCCTCTCGCAAGAGTTCGGACCTAACCGATGCAGCCCGGCTCGAGAAGCAAGAACCCGTCGAAAAGGGTGGTGATGCGCCGAATTTGTATTGATCTGAGAGATAGTTTACATGGTCCCCGGGCATACATATTTATACCCCGAGTTGATATAGTCCTGATCGAATACGAAACAGGAGTTTCCTAACTGTAAAAGGAAAATTAACAAGCCCTGATCGGACACGAGATCAGGTTTTCCTAAAAATTATTAAAGCTACCTAATTTATAGATAAAATAGTTAACTGCCATGCTGTGGTCTTCACGATTCCTTCCTGAATTCGGCTTCTTCTGGATTAGCTTCCATCGGCTGATATAGCCTCTTTCCTTAACCGAACATGATAACGAACCGTACCAAATTTTGGTGTTAACACATGCCCCCCAATTTTAGAGTTTGTTATTGAACTTCGAAATCCTTCTGTTTGGGTTTCAGCAATTCCTCCATGGCCTCTTGAATCGGCTTTCATGAGCCGATACCTTCTGTACTAGGTGTGCTAGGCTCTCAAAATCTTGTGATGAAAATCTTTCCTTGATCGGAGCCAACAAACCTTGGAATGCTAACTCGGCCAGCTATGCATCATCTAGACTTAAACTATAACATCGGCTTCTAACATCACGAAACCGCTGGATATATTCTGTGACTGATTCATCCGGCTTCTGTATTACCGATGTTAAATCTGTTAAACTCATCTCCTGAATCCCAGTAAAGAAATATTTGTGGAATTGCTTTTCCAAATCGGCCCAACCCCAAACCGAATTTGGTGGTAACGAAGAAAACCATGTGAAGGCCGATCCGGACAATGATAGCGGGAAATCTAACTCTCAAAGCTTCTTCAGCCGATGCCTCCCCACACTGAGCCAAAAATCGGCTGACATGCTCCACTGTAGATACATCATCTTGCCCAGAGAATTTGGAGAAGTCTAGTAATCTGTATCGGCGCGGCAACGGAACTCTATCAAACCAATCCGGATATGGATGCCGATACATAAATGTTTCCTCCTTTGGTTTTAGGCCAAATTGTTCTCTCACCACCTCTGTGATTCTTGCTGTCCAATCTTCTTCCCTTGGATCTTCGACGTGATAATGCAGAGGTGGAGTTGGTAGCCGATTCGACCTCTGATATTCTCTCTGATAATTATACTCAGGGACAGCTCCTGGATGACTTTGTTGATGCCCCCCATAGTATGCAGTTTGATGATATCCTTGAGGAATTCCATCTTGTTGCCCCCCAGCCAGTTGAATCGGCTCCACCGCCTTCTTGATCAAGCTCTGTAATGTGTTCACCAATGTCCCAGATTGATTGATCAACGCATGGTGAACTGCTTCATTAACCATCTCTTGAAGTAGCTTCTGTGAACTTGCAGGCGATGTATGGCTCGATTCGCCAACCAGAACAAGTTTTGGTAATTGTGACTTCTGAATCGGCCCTTGATCTGTCATACCGAAGGATTCTAGACAAAGCTTCTGAAATTCAGCAATGTTCTGCTCCACTTGTTGTCTCTGTTCTTCGGTCAAGTCTTCCATTGTGACTGGGATTATATTGTTTGTGCTGACCTCCTTTCCAGCCATGTCGAAGTTCTGTGTCCCACCAGGCGTGCCAAAAACATGTTGACACCGAAAATCACCAACAGCGTCGAAGACGAGCTGATGATTTGCTTCAGTGCACTAGACACGCGAAGGCCTGGGAGATCTACTTAGCTCCAGTGCAGGTCCTAAATTTGAGGTTCGTGGACGTGCCAGTCAATTTGACCCAGCAATTGACAAGGAGATAGAAAAAAATTAGATCATTGATCCAATCAGCCAACAAGCCGATACAGACTCCTTCCAGCCGATTGCCGATGGCACTTGTACATCGGCTAGAGAACCGATAATATAAAAAGATAGAAAACTAGCCGACTTCCCTTGAGCCGAATGCCTGACTACCGACAGCACTTGTGTATCGGCTAGGAAACCGATAATGATATAAATAAATAAATCAGTCGACTACCAATAGAACATGTGCATCGGCTGGATAGCCGATGATAGTGTAGATAATCAAAATAATAATCAAGACAATGCAGTCGGCTTTATCTAGTAAAAGATAACTTATCGGCTAGGCACTCCGATAAGACGCTTGCATAAAATCTATCAACCTAACAGGAATAACTTATCGCAGGCAATTTAGTTGGTTGGACCTAACCGATGCAGCACAAACTGATGATAAATTATCCCCAGTAAGCCGATAAAATCTATGCACGCGTGATGTCATATATCCACTCGGCCTAAGAGATCAAACTTAACTGATGTAGCCATAGACAGAATAGATACACCGTGGTAAGCCGACTACCGTAGATCAGCTAGAATATCGGACCTAACCGAGGAAGTCCTAGCCGATAAGGTAGTCGGGGTAACGAGACTTATCCTCTCGCAGGAGTTCGGACCTAACTGATGCAGCCCGGCTCGAGAAGCAAGAACGCGTCGAAAAGGGTGGCGATGCGCCGAATTTGTATTGATCTGAGAGATAGTTTACATGGTCCCCAGGCATACGTATTTATACCCCGAGTTGATACAGTCCTGATCGAATACGAAACAGGAGTTTCCTAACTATAAAAGGAAAATTAACAAGCCCTGATCGGACACGAGATCAGGTTTTTCTAAAAATTATTAAAGCTACCTAATTTATAGATAAAATAGTTAACTACCATGCTGTGGTCTTCATGATTCCTTCCTGAATTCGGCTTCTTTTGGATTAGCTTCCATCGGCTGATATAGCCTCTTTCCTTAATCGAACATGATAACGAACCGTACCAAATTTTGGTGTTAACAGCTCCTGGTAAGAAGATCCTTTACAGAGAGGCCAAAGGGGTCAAACTCGATGGGAACCCAATTTTCATTGCAAAAATGGCGTACGGAAATAAGATTTTTAATAATCTAGGAAGAAACAAGCACGCCATTAAGGAAAAAAGAATAACTGGGGTGGTGAAGGGCGATTTGGCCAACGGAGGAGATAGGGAGGAGAGAACCATCACCAACAATAATATGGGAGGGAGTAGGAGTAGGTTTACAGAAGGTGGAGAGAGTACCGGCATCGGAGGTCATGTGGGCAGTGGCGCCTATGTCCATATACAATTCATTTGTCGACAGCTGAGGTAGAGTGGCGGTGGAGTAGGCACTAGCGAGGGACTGTTGATCCCATTGTGAAGGTGCACCAAACCAGCCGGTAGGTGTTGGCGGCTATGCCTAGTACTGGGCTGGCATCTGGAAGGAGGCTTGTAGGCTTGGGAAGCCAGTCAAGCCGCCGTACGCGTGCTGAGGAAGAGTGCCGAGGCTGCCAACCGCAGGTGAGCCAGCGAGCGCAACGTCGATGAAGCCGCCTAGGCCACCGGTGGGCCGGGGATCGAGGAGACCTAGAGCACGGCCCATCTGACCCAGCCACATATGTACTGTGCCAGCCCATGGGTTAAGTGGGGAAGGCCACGAAGCAATTGGGTCACCTTGGGGAATCAATGCACTGCCACCGGCCTAGTAGCCACTCCCTTGAGCTGCGCTAGAGTTGGGGCCAGTGCTGCCGTTGCCACGGCGGCGGCGGTTTCTGTTGTTGTTGGCACTGCTGCCACTGCCATAGCTACCGCCGCCACCACCTTGATTACTAGCGCCATATTGAGTGGCATGGGCTGGGTTGGAGCCGGCGTTCTTCCTGATGGTTGCGCCAGCTAGGAGGACGGTGGGCGAGGAAGAGGCAGTAGAGCGGTGCCCTTTGGTGAGTTCCTCCAAGAATAGCTGCGATCAGACGTTGGCGAAGGATGGAAATGGGCGTTGCATAGGAATAATAGTTTGGAGGTGATAAAATTTTTGCTCAAATATTTAAGAGTCGTGAGGACGAGGGTGTGTGGAGGCCATGGGCCCCAGGTACCTCATGACAAGCATATGGGCCACTCGGACAGAGGATGGGCCTAGCCAAGTAATTAGAGATATGACAGAGCTCAACAGACTTAGCCTTGTATGATAAGGAATATACAGTTTTAGTCGGGCAGGACATATCTCTAAGAGGAGATCCCTTGGCTGTAGTCCGGTTAGGACTCCTACATTGTAACCCTGTCCCCCAGTATATAAGGGGAGGCAGGGCGCCCCCTGAGGGCAGGTTCATGAGAATCACATAGATTCATCAGAATCATACATCCTCAAAGGAATACACCACAACTGGACATAGGGTATTACCTCACATTGAGGGCCTGAACCAGTATAAACTTCCCGTGTTCCTTTGCAGTCCACCAAGTTTCGATCTGACAAGTAGCCCTATATTCATATTGTCGGTGTAAAACATCAACAGTTGGCGTGCCAGGTAGGGGCTTCGGCGAGATCAACCTCAACATTCTCGATGGATTCGACAACTGGAGTCGACGGCAGCAAATTCTCCCCCGGAGACACGATTACATTCGGAAGCCTCGACTTCATCGCCGACCAGCTCGGCAACCTCACCTTGGCCGACTCAGACTAGATCCAATCGGCTGAGGAATTGGCCAACTCCGCGCCAGTTGGCCCACACGATGCTGCAGCAACCCTCGTCGATTTGCTATGGCAATCTTCTACTTCTCGGGTCTCGGGACAACTCTCTCCTTCGGCGTTCGCCTCGAACTGGGCCTTGAGCTGGCCCGGGTCGAGCTAAGAAGGGGAGAGATCGCCAATCTCCCACGCAAACTCGGCGACGCCACGAATATCTACAATCTACATTCCACGCGACAGACCCGATCCTCTACGGTTCAATTCGGACATGGCCCAGAGCCATTCCAAATTGGATCTAGGGAGGTCGGAGTCGTTATCACCCCGATGAATTACTCAGATTCCGATTCTAAGTCAGACAACAGTTCGAACACCAATCTCGCGAGCTTCCTTCTGCCCTGAGAGATTTTTATGGCTTCAACCCCCCCCCCCCCACAAGAGGAGCACTGAGTACAAGAGCAGCAAGAAGAGGAGGCCTGTCGACTACAGCAAGAAGAGGAGGCTGAACACGAGACTCGTAACGATGAGCTACGCAGGGCTGGGTGAACTGCTCAGCAGCAAATTCTCCAGACTAGAGTCGGTGACCACAACGTCTTCGTCACGCCACAACATAATGTTGTGGCCGCTGCCACCTTGCTGGACACACTCTAGCTTGGGCCTGATCATCAGGCCACCCCGACTATAGCGAGGATCAAAGCCATGATTACAGCTGCCGCATGTCAGCAGCACCAGCAGTCGGGCAATACACTTATACTGACCAACCGGTCGGGTTCTCCAGTGGCGGTCTCGTCCGCATCAGCACGACGCCAGGCAGCTGGCTCAAGTCAGCCGCGCGCGGAGTCATGCCAAACATCTCTCAACAACACAAACAACAACAATCGGCGGCGTCCCCAGAACGATCGCTGGTTCAACCAAGATCTCCGAATTCATTTGCAACACGACCTTTGCCAAGACATCAACGCTTGGTGCCACCAACGCGAAGACGACAAGCAACGCCGACTGGAGGATGAGTACGAGCGCTTCGGTCTCCACCACGAGCGATTTAACCGCCGTGGTCAAAGTCGGAGCCCTCCTGCAGATGAAGGCGTACTAGCCTTCACCCAGGAGCTACAAGATGTCAACTAGCCATCGGGCTTCAAGCCTACGGGAATCAAAAAATACGACGGCTCACCGTATACACTCTAGTGATCCAAGCTGCCGGAGGTGACCATAAAGCTATGGCTAACTACCTCCCGGTCACCCTAGCCGACTCGGCGAGGACATGGCTCACAGGGCTCCCAAAGCGGTCGATCAGTTCCTAGGGAGAACTCCGGGAACGGTTCATCGCCAATTTTTAGGGGACTTACGAGAGGCCATCTTCTGAGCACGATCTCTATTAGCTGCACCAGAGGAAGAACGAGTCTCTTCGCGAGTTCATCAAAAGGTTTTCCGAGAAGCTCAACTCGATCCCAATGATCAAGGATGAGGTCGTCATCGCTGACTTCCGCAAGAGAGTCAAGGACGCCCCATTCATTGCAAAATTCACTCGGAAGCCTCCAACCTCTTTTAGGGCTCTCTTCGATATGGCGAATAAGTATGCCGACTCGGCCGAGGCGGTCGTTGAGGCCCTCGATGAAAAGAAAGAGTCCCGGTAGGAGGACCGAAAGGCTAAAGCTGACAACGAGCCGTCACAGAACAAATCCGGCAGCCGCAAGCAGAAGTCGGAAAATGTGGTGGCCAACGTGGAGCGTACTCGGTCGCGACCCCCAAGGAACAACAAGTACCAGAAGGTTATGAATGGGCCTTGCCCCTTTCATCCCAAGGGAAAACACGCGGCCAAGGACTGCTTCATGCTCAAAAAGTTTGCTTCCGAGCAGGCTTCATCATCGGGTGCCGACAAGGACAAGGACAAGCCAGATTCGGGCCCGGCCGATGATTATCAAGATCCCCAGGCCGAGCTCAACCATATCTTCGGAGGGCCGTTTGCGTACGAGTCCAAGCAAAAGCAGAAGCTAGCATCACGTGATGTCAACGCGGTCTCTACAGCAGACGCCCCCCGTTATTTGCGCTGGTCAGAGATGCCTATCACATTCGACCGTGCAGACCATCCAGATCGGGTTTCACACCTAGGATGTTACCCACTCGTCTTGGACCCGGTCGTCAAAAACATCAAGTTGAATTGACGGAGGCAGTGCACTCAACATCCTCTTCGCCAAGACCCTGGATGAGATGAAGATCCCTCGTTTAGAGCTACGGCCGAGTACGGCGCCCTTCCACGGGATAATTCCTGGCCTATCTTCAACACCCCTTTGCTAGATAACTTTGCTGGTCACCTTCGGCACGCGGGATAACTTTTGCACAGAAAATATCTGCTTCAAGGTCGCCGACTTCGAGACTGCGTACCACGCGATATTCGGACGGCCGGCGCTTGCCAAATTCATGGCGATACCGCACTATACCTACATGGTGCTCAAGATGCCTGGGCCAGCCGGAGTTCTCTCCCTTCGTAGTGATGTCAAGCAAGCCTTCACCTAGGACAAAGAGAGCTGCGAGTTGGCTCAGTCCCAAGAAGCAGTAGTCGGGCGCAACAGCATTCGGTGAGCCGCTACAACCGAAGTAGAGGATGACCAAGTTCCAGCGAAAAAAGCAGCAAAGTCGGGAATTTCAGCAGACTTTGACACGAAGAAGATCCCCCTGGACCCTTCCGACCCCTCCAAGACTGCTCTAGTCGGGACCGGAGTCGACCCCAAATAGGAATGCATGCTCATCACCTTCCTCTAGGCAAACAAGGACATCTTTGCCTGGAAACCTGCCGACATGCTTGGGTTACCAAGCGAGGTGATCGAGCACGCCCTCAACGTTAAGACAGATGCCAAGCCAGTCAAGCAACAGCTATGGCGCTTTGCACAGGACCGGAAAGATGCTATTTGGGAGGAGATAACCAAGCTCCTCGCAGTCGGGTTCATCAAAGAGGTCTACCACTCGGATTGGCTGGCAAACCCAGTCCTGGTCCGGAAGAAAAATGGTAAATGGCGCATGTGCGTCGACTACACCGATTTAAACAAGGCATGCCCCAAAGATCCATTTGGTCTACCGAGAATAGATCAGGTGGTGGATTCAACCGCAGGGTGTAAACTTCTCAACTTTCTTGACTGTTACTCGGGATACCATCAAATTAGCCTGAAGGAGGAGGACTGCCTAAAGATGTCTTTCATCATGCCATTTGGCGCATACTGCTACATCACTATGCCGTTCGGTTTGAAAAACGCTAGAGCAACGTATCAATGAGCAATTCAGCGGTGTCTACACACTCAGACCGGGTGCAATGTAGAAGCATATGTTGACGATGTGGTGATCAAGACAAAGTCCAAAGAAGACCTCATCGCCGACTTGGAGGAAACCTTCCAAAATCTTCGAAGATTCAAGATGAAGTTGAACCCGAAAAAGTGTGCCTTCGGTGTGCCATCCGGCAAACTACTCGGCTTCATCATATCGCATCGTGGCATCGAGGCTAATCCAGAGAAAATCAATGCAATCATGAACATGGCGCCCCTGATTAGCCAGAAGGACATCTAGAAGCTGACAGGTTGCATGGCGGCACTCAGCCGATTTATTTCCCGACTAGGCGAACGGGGCATGCCCTTCTTCAAACTACTAAAGAAAGCAGATAATTTTCAATGGACTCCCAAAGCCCAGCAAGCCTTCGAAGTCTTCAAGAAATTTCTCACATCACCACCAGTGTTGGCATTGCCTATGCCCCAAGAGCCATTAATGCTATATCTGGCGGCAACCAATTAGGTAGTCAGCACGGTGCTGGTGGTTGAGTGATCCGAACCGGGTCATATACAAAAAGTTCAACAGCCAGTCTACTTTGTCAGCGAGGTCTTGCCGACTCCAAGATGAAATATCCGTAGGTCCAGAAGCTGCTCTATGGCCTACTCATCATTGTCTGGCAGTTGGTGCACTATTTCCAATCGCATCAAGTCACGGTGGTCACATCGTATCCACTCGGGGACGTCCTACACAACCGCGAGGCCACCGGCCGAATCACTAAATGGGCGCTCGAGTTGATGGTGTTCGACATCACCTTTCAGCCATGGACAGCAATCAAATCACAAGCTCTAGCCGATTGTGGCCGAGTGGACAGAAGTTCAGACGACTACAACGACAGACAAGCTATAGTACTGGACAATGTACTTCAACGGTTCTCTAAGAATTGGCGGCGCCAGGGCCGGCATCATCCTAACGTCACCTACCGACGAAAAACTCAAGTACGTTCTCCAAATTCACTTTTTGGCTTTCCACAATGTCACCGAGTACGAGGCACTCATCCACGGGCTCCTCATTGCTATATCACTCGGCATCCGCCGACTGGTTGTGCGTGGAGACTCTCAACTCGTGGTAAACCAAGTCATGAAAGACTAGACATGTCTTGACAATACCATGGTGGCGTACTGTCAGGAGGTCAGAAAGCTGGAAAATAAGTTCGACAGGCTGGAGATAACACACGTATTATGACAATACAATGATGTTGTAGATGAACTGGCAAACATGGGATCCAAATGAGAAGTGGTCCCAACTGAGATCTTTGTCGAGCAACTAATGGAGCCATCAGTCAAGAAGAAACCAGTGCCAGAACAGTCGGGAGATGAACCTACCCTAGCAACCCAGCCGAGGGAGGATCATGGATGGAATTTCTGGTAATGTCCTTCCCGGTCCCAATCCTATATCCTTTCTGTGTTGAAGCGGACTTCAGATATGAATCGGTTCGGATTTCTGTTGATGAAAACCCTTGTTCCGTACACTAGGATCTGTTAGAAAAGAAAGGTGGTTTAGGACGATGCCAAACTATAGGATACTTGGCCAAAGTGTGACCTGTTAGCCCATAAGTCAGTACTATGACGAAGCGGCTGTTGCTCACCCGATACAATCGTACGAGGTCACAATTTACCCAACACGATCATCCGGGGTGAACAAGAATTGGGGATCGGATGCGGGCGAAATTCCCGCCAATGGCTGTAATCAAATCATCTAAATCTATAGACATATTGATTTTTTCTCTCGGTGCAGAAAACATGAGAAACATGTCTGGTTGGGGTACATCGTTTCTGACGAAGGCATCAAGGCTGACCCCACGAAGATCAAAGCCATTACTAGCTGGCCGATTCCAACGTCCATCCACAACATTCGGACTTTCCATGGCTGTATTGACTACGCACTTCGAAAGATGATGGTGTATTCTGAGGATCAGTCCGTTTTTTATTGAATTCGCAAATTCATTTAAGTTGGGCTAGTCTCTTCCTAGGATTCCATACCTTGGGCCTTTATGTTCATAATGACGTCATGCTTGCTTTTGGTACTCCAGAAAAGCAAATCTTGATCGAACCTATATTTGCCCAATGGATACAATCAGCTCATGGTAAGATGACATAATGGTTCGATATACTCTTACAATGGAAAGAGCCACGGGCTTATCTCTCCAGCGAATTAAATTAGCCAAAGGTGTCCGTTCATGAGCCCATGCTAAAGTCTCAATTAATTCCTGCCAATATCCACGCTAGGAAATTTAGAACATAAATCCAGTCGCCCAAACAAGATGTCCAAATAAGAACATCCACGCCCATACCGATAAACTAATCGGTAGGCATAGATCATTGGTATTGGATGTATCGTTAGGTTGTGGTGAAGTTTTATGGGATTCTTCAGTAAGAATAAAGAGCTTTTAAATTAGTGATTTACTTACAACAGACGAAGTACTGATCATATCTCAAGATTGGCGGACTCCTGTTCTCAAATTCCTCATGGATGATGGACTCCCAGAAGATCGCATTCAAGCCGAACAAATCAAACATCGAAGCAAATATTTTCTAGTAGTCGGAGAAGACCTATACCAAAGAAGTGCATCCGGTGTCCTCATGCGCTACGTCACACCCGACAAGGGCAAGCAGATTCTGCAATCAGTCCACTAGGCCATATGTGGCAACCATGTTGCATCCAGGACATTAGTCGGAAAGGCTTACAGACAGGGATTTTTCTGGCCAACAACAGTAACAGATGCTAAAGACATAGTTCGCACAAGCGAGGGTTGTCAGTTCTATGCAAGACAAACAAATCTTCCAGCCCAAGAACTTCAAACTATTCCAATCTCTTGGCCCTTTGCAGTATGGGGGCTTGACATGGTCGGGCCTTCCAAGAAAGCACCAGGAGGGTTCACACACTTGTTCGTCGCAGTGGATAAATTCACAAAGTGGATTGAGGCAAAACCCGTTGCTACCATAATAGCGGTACAAACAAAGGACTTCATCATGAGTATATTATACCGATTCGGGGTCCCCAACCACATCATAACAGACAACGGTCTCAGTTCACGGGCGGCGTATTTCAAGATTTTTGTGACAACTTCGGCATCAAGATCTGTTATGCTTCTGTGGCATACCCGCGGAGTAATGAGCAGGTTGAGCGTGCCAATGGCATGATCTTACAAGGTATCAAGGCCAGGATATTCAACCGACTATAGCCATATGCAGGGCGGTGGGTACAAGAACCCCCGTCTGTTCTTTGGTCTTTAAGGACCACGGTTAGTTAGGCAATAGGGCAATCCCCTTTCTTTCTGATCTATGGTGCTGAGCCTGTGTTACCAACCGAGTTAGAGTTCGGCTCTCCGCGAGTTTGGGCTTACTCAGAAGACGGATCAAACAATACCCGATTGGTTGAATTAGATCAGTTGGAAGAAGCTAGGGACATCACAATAATCCAGTCAGCAAGGTATCTTCAAGGTCTACGTCGTTATCACAATCACAATTGTCCTGAGAAAAATACAAACCACCAAAGACAGGCATAAACTATCCTCAATATGGGAAGGGCCGTTCATTTTCGCCGAAGTTATATGGCCAGGCGCCTACCGACTGAAGACCGAAGACGGTGCCCTCGTCAGCAACTCATGGAATATAGAATAGCTACGTCCCTTCTATACCTGAGTTTTATAAATTCCAATGTGTACAGTTTTTCTCTGACTCACCACACCGCTTGTTCTAACCGAGTGGTGAGTCAGGGGCTGCATGTATTATATGTGCTTTGTCAATAATATACGAGCCTATTTTACTTACGTTATGAAGTTCTACATCGACTTTGTCATGATTGCCCAAGTATAGCTTTCTATGGTGAACGATTTTATTAAGTTCCTATAGACTAACTCGGTGTAGACCATACAGTTGAGTAGAGCTAATGACAACTAACTAAAACCTCAGGGCTCGGCGGCATTATACATATATTTACACATGTCCTTACAAAAGACTTTATATACACCGATTGCATGATGGATTGTTCTTACATTCCCAGGTCCTTGGTGATTGCCTCTACAGTCGGCCTCGCTTGGGTGATCAACTCCAACGCCTCCTCAGGTGTTGCCTCTTCGTCAAACCCTTCAAGATCTGCCCTAGGGTAGATCAACTTGGTCATCGCGAGGGTCTGGGCCACGCCAACGACAATGCGTTCATCCGAGTACCTCTTAGGATACTCGGGGCTTCATTGAGGCGCACCTGCACTTGGGACACCGTGTTGGAGCTGGTTCCCACGTGGTGAGGATTCATGATGTCAAGAAGCCTTTTCACGGACTCAGCAAGAATCTCCCATGACTCCTTGATGACCTTGATCTCCTCTGCAAAGGCTCGAAACTGGGTTTGGGCAGTGGCTCTTGCAGCTACCTAGATTCATTAGCAAGTAAACTTGTCAGCCAAAACAGGAGTCGGAGTAATCAAAGGATTGGTTAAGATCATTGTCAGAGGGCGGACTTACTTTCGTAGTCGGCCTCCACTTTGGCTTTGGCCTTCTCTAGTTCGGTCTTTTCCTTCTCGAGTTTGCCTTTGGCCCTTTCCAGCTCGGCCTTATCTTTCTCGAGTTCGGCTTGGGCTTTCTCGGCCTCCTTTAGCTTGCTTTCCCCCTCTGTTCGGGTCTTCAACTCGGCTTCAAGGGCTATACATTGGAATGGTCAAGAACTCGAGATTACAGTCATGACACAGCTGGGCAGTTGGGAAACAACAAAGCTAGAGAAATATGTTTGGGATTTAGTCAGGAGGACAAATGCGGGAGACTCACTTCCGATCTTCTTGGCTAGAGCCCAGTTCTCATCTCTGAGCTAGTCAACGGCTCCCCTCAGCCAAGTCTCCCTTTCCTGGCTGTGTGGGCACCCCGGAAGTGCACTATAGAGAGTAATTATTATGACAACGCGAAATATCTAGATGGATGGGATCTCGAATAAAACCCAATTAAGTACGGTAACCATCCATCCTCATCGCAGCCTTGCCGTAATATTTACTCGTTCATAATACAAATCCAAAATGCCGAGAAGTGTACAAAAGAGATAATCATAAGGATAGCTTGCCAGTCCTCCCCGTCATACGCCCGTCAAACCACTCGATGGTGGCGACCAAACACGATATGTACCCTAGAGGACTCGAACCACAATAGCTATCCCCCAACCATCTCAATTCTACACAACTCATACTCATATTCAGCTAGTCCCCAGGAAAGCGACTAGCCTCACACTTTCATCACAAGCAATTGATAAACATCACAAGTACTCTAAATATGGATAAACGAACAGCAGGGTTATATATATTACATAGAGGGTTTACACACCCTGATACATCACAGAGTAGCGCAAAAGATAGCAGTGGAATATCAACATAAAGGATAAGACTAGTGGTGCCATACACAACCACAGGGCAACCGACTGGGGCAGAACTTAACTTCAACTACACATTATCCTCGCCACCCTCGGCAGGATAACAGTAGACCACATCAACGTCGCCGTTGTCCTCACCTGAAAGATGCAGCATGAGTACACAAGTACTCAGCTAGACTTATACAATAATAATAGAACAAAGGAGTAATGCTAGTCTCTACATCAAGGAGTATGGCTATGTCAATCTGATTTTGCATAAAGTTGATTTTATTGAGCAAGTAATACATTTAAAACATAAGCATTTGTAAAATAGCTCAATCTGAAAATTTAGGACAGCAAGCTTATAGTTAAGCTTATAGTTCTGAAATGTAAGTAAGAATGAGCACAAACCATGCTCTAATCATCATCCATGGGCCACCATTGCCCAAACAATTATGCTACACAAGCATATCATTATCCATGACTAAAACCAAGTCATATTTATCATTAAAACCTTTTATATAAACCCATCCATTCATGACTATCCTAAGTCATGATATAATAACATAATTCCACCTCCACATATCCCAAGTTGGATGCTAACATGAGTGACTAACACATCAAGCGGTCATCCTGTGACCGTGGATACGACTATTTGAATAGTTCTTACTCTGATCAGAGGTGTACATCTTTACCCACACGATGTGATAGAAGCCAAACGGCTACACTCTAGTTTGATCCGTACCCGTCGGTACCCACACTCTACACATTGAGTGCGACTAGAGGTCACAACAGAACCTTTTGCACGCTTAGCCCCAACCACCTAAACCACGTCTGGGCCCCCGACGACTTAGTCACGTGCGTGCATGGTAACTAAGGCGGGCTCACCGTCGCGGGAGGCACCTCTGGCTAAAACCAAGCTCGCACAAGGTCCTCCAAAGGTCTCCCCTCACGACTGATGGACGGGCGTAGATGGCCACAGCCTCCCGTGCTACTGAGTTAAGCCGTCCCATACCGGCATATGGAAGTACATAGGGTGCTTGAATAGACGTCAACATGTTCGGTCCTTAACGACCCAGACGGAGCTACTTGCATCAGGGAAACACCATCCTGTCATCGCCCTATCATCCGTCCAAGTCAAACATATTCTCAATTATTAATCAGAAGTTATTCTTTGTAGATTTTAACCCATCCGTTCGTATTAAACTAGTTTTGAACCGATAGCTCCATCTATCGGATTTTTCTAAGTCTAGAATTAAGCATGGCTAAGCATTCGATAAAATAAAAGTATCCCAAAGTCCTTAACCAGGGGTGACAAGGTATAAATATGGAATCAACAATCAAGGAACGGAAATGCATTCAATTGGGTAATATAAACTCTACCCATTTTTCCCATTTTAACAAGACCGAAACATGCATATAGATATTTCCTTCTCAAACAAATCAATTTATTGAAAATATGGGTTCAATATGCTTAGATGCTTGATTACTAGCTTGTTTAGATGCTTGCCTTGCTGCAGCAAGTGGTCACACTCAACCTCAAGTTCTTGCTCCACGTACTCCGAATTGTCTAAATCTACCGATAAAAAGTGAATATGCAATAAGAACCAAATAAACATGTCTATGTAAAATGATCAATAAATGCTGGGATAAATACAATAGGTAGGCCACATTCTAAAGTGAATTTTAGTGAAAGAATCACCTCAAAATCTTTTACGGTTTATGAGTTACAAAAATAACAAGATGAAAAGGCTGAAAATGGCAGTTTTGTAATTATTTATATTGTAACCTTAAGTTATTATTTTTGACTGACATTTTCTATTAAGATTTTAAGAAGGCATGCATTTATATATAAAAGAGCATCACCTACTGGTTCCAACAAAATTAGGTTCACTGGATTTTGATTTAAATTGATTTAGTTGTGAATTTTACAAGTTTATCAAAAAGAAGGGTTAGAAATTATTTAGGTCTACTTTGGGAGGTAGTTTTGTCAAAAAAAATTTATCCAAAGCAAAGGTTACAATTTTTTGAGTTAAATAAAAGTGGTTTCATATTTTTAGCAGTTAGGATGAATTTTCTAGAAATTTATAAACTTCTAGGTTATAAAGAGGTATATAAGAGGTATTTCTATTTTTAGAGAAAAATCCTACACAGAAGTTCTCACTTTTTATTTTATAAAATTAAAGAGCACATCTTCATGAATCCATAGAAATTTGGTTCACCCCAAAAGGAGTTATAATGGATTTTCTAGAAATATTCCAAATGTCTAGGCACAAAATAAGTTACTTTTGATTTATATTATTTTATAGATATTTTCTGTACAGAAGTGGTCACATTTTCTTTGACAGTATTAAAGTTCACAAAATTACAGAACTAACAAAATTGGTTTCACTCAAAAAGGAGTTAAAATGAAAAAGGTATGGATTTACAAAGTTTAACCTTTTTCTGTTGGAAAATAAACCAGTTAATTATTTTTCTAATTCTTTCTTCTTTTCTTATTTCGCTTCCAACCCGGGCCCATCTATCAGCGGCAGAAAACAGAGGGGAGGCGCAGGCTGGCTGGGCGCCGGTTTTGTTCGTCGGCGCCGGTGGCGAACGGCGGCTCAGCTCGGGTGACGGCCAACAGAAGAAAGACAGAGGAAGACGAGGCGAACACATCGGTGCAAGCGTGGTGGTTGGCGGTGAGCTGTAGCTTGCCGGCGACGAGGATAAGCGGCGGCGGTTTCCGGGTAGTTCGGCGAAAAGAAGATACGGCCTATTTTATTGAGGTTTAGAACATGCGCGGGCATCCTCAGGGCTCCAGGAGGCTCACCAAGCAACACGCCGAGGCTAGGAGCTCCGGCGGGGTGGTGGCGATGGAGAAAACGGCACGGCGGCGATGGAAAATCCACGGGTCCATGGCGGCAACTCGCTCCCGTTGTCCTGCTGTCAGGGTATGGTGTCTAACAGGTTAGAGACTACACAGGGATGGTTCGTGAGCCATGAATCGGACTGAGGCCTACCAGAGAGAGGGAACTCGATGACGGCGACACAGATCGGCGTCGGGGAAGACGGAGGCTGATCTCGAGCTTCACTGTGCTATATCCAGATTCCTTCGGCTGGCGGTCTCCTGGTGGCGAGGCGACGTTGCTGGCGAACTGGCTCGGTCGACGACCTACTGTGCCGGTCGGAACGGCGAGGCGACGCCGGCGGCGGCGCTGGAGAGCAGAGACAGGGCACGGTGGTGGCACGACGACTTCGGCCAGCGTTCCTAGGGCGGCCAAAAACAAAAATAGAACTATTAAAGCGTGCAGATCACGTTCCCGGGGTCAAGAAGGGATGGAACTCACTGGAGCTAGCTCGAACTCGGTCGAACACTCTCGGCAGCCGGGAGGATGAGCTTGCCGGTGGTGATCTTTGGGGATCCCATGGATTTCTCTGGTGGGAACGTGGAGAGGAGGAAGAGGAGAGGTGGCTGGCGAAATTTGGAGTGAAAAGGTCGAGGTTTCCCAGGGGTTGAGCTCAGCTCTATGCCTCTGTGTGCTGTGAGGGAGAGGAAGACAGGGTGCTGACATGTTTAACATGCAGTGCTGAGTTGCTCCATCTCCACAGTGTCCTCGGTGGGTCCCACCTGTAAGACAATATTTTTCTACACATATTTGGCTAGGTTTTAGCCTATGACTTGTGGGTCCATGAAGGGGAAACCTAGGAAAGAGAGAGGAGTATGGGTAGGAATGCTGGTGAATCACACTGTCCCATGCTGTAGTGAGGCTGACAAGTGGGCCAGGGTCTTGTGGGTCCCACTTGTAAGTGAGAAATGAGAGGAGAAGTCTCTAGAAGATAAGTCTTGTGAGCTGTCCAACATGCAGTCTTTATTTTACTGTTTCACTAAGTTAATGAGGGGCATAAATTAGGGGAAATTATTGGAGGTAGAGAAATATGTGTTTAACCTGCTGACCAATTTTCATGGTTAGAAATGGTTTGGTTCAGCTTTGGTGAAATTGCAAAGTAGGGGGATTGATCCAGTTTTTCTGCAGTTTAATTTATGTCCCTAGGGCTTTGCTCCTATTATTTCATGTGACTTCCTTGGGAATTAAATTGAACCAAAATTACTGGTGGTAGAGTTCTTGTTGACACAACTGTTGGTAGAACTGCACTACCTAATTAATCATCATTTTTATTTGGTGAATTTTAGAAGCAAACCAATGTATTTCAGCTAGCTTCCTAGTTTTGCTGATTTGAGGGATTTCATTAAAGCATTTATTGAAGTGATAAAATCATGTAAAATTTACAGTGGATTAATTAGGTGAGATAGTGCTAACAGAAATTTTTCCATGATTTTATGTGCAACCAAACATCTTTAGACTATACAAATGCATAGGTCAAGGGAAAAGGATCCAGGCTGAAACTTGTTTGAATTTTTAAGAGGTCTAAACTAATGAAATAAATTCTGGAAAAATTATATTAATTCATGATAACTAAACCAGTATTTGAATAAATTATTTCCCACATATGTTTCTGTTCAACTTGATGCACTTTTTGGTGATGTTTGGTTTTTGCCGATTAGGGTTTTATTATTGAAAGTTTGAAAATATTTGCAAACTTTAATTTCACATGAAGTGACAATGCAAGAATTTAATTTGTGCACTCTAATGACAGTAGGTCATAACCCTAATTACTTGGAATTAAATTTAGGGTTGTGACAGGCTGGACCGCTCCAAGTCGGCCTTCAAGGTCTGGAGCTGGCCCAATCACTGGAGTTGGGGGGCAAGCTGGGTCAGGACCTGATTTATCTTCTTCGAGCGGTCAACAATCTTCTACTCGGGGTAAAGCAGAGTAGATCAGAGTCGAATGGCGCAATACCAATACAAGGAAGACTATCAAGAACTCACTATGGCGAAGGTCATACCTGGACTCCCCGAGACGTGGCGATGGCAGCCCGAAGAAGAACTTCACGCTCCCTTTCCACTGCTTCATCATCATGCTCATAGCACTTCGCAGTTCCCTCGGGAGTTACCCAATGGAATGTTCTTGAAAATCTACGAGGAGGGCCTTCAAGCCTAGGGAGATCCATTTCCTCTGAAGATGATGACAACACAGACGGCGACATGGTCCTGGCCCCCGACTTGGCAGTTGATGGGGCCTCGAGGACTCGCTCGGGGGCTGGAGCAATAGCTTCAGTATCCGTCCCTTGGTCAGTCGGCGCTAGCGGCCCTGCTGCCGGGACCACCTCAGTCTCTACGGCTGGGACGGTCACCGGCTCGGCAGATGAGCTCGCTAGGGTTGGCTCGGCTGGGGCTGGCTCTACAACAGGAGTAGCCGATGTGGTCTCCTTGAAATCAATATTGGCCCATTTTCTGCACGATGAGCTAAATATCACGACACTACTATGCTGAACAAGATTTTCGGAAGATCCACAAGCTACTTACCTCTTGGAGGTATTGTACCTCCATCCAGGGGTTCCAGTTGTCGGTAGTGAAGGGTTGTCGGTTGTCAAGCTGGATGGCGCGGCAGTCGGTGGCAGTGTTCTCATCCTAGTTGGCCTTGTTTCTGGTGTGGCCGATTGGGGTGCTGGGACACTCTGGCGACACCACCTTATGGCTCGTCGACGACCTTGTACTCGGCTATGCCGCTCTTGGGCTCGATGTTGCTGAGCCTTGTGACGCCGGTCTTGATCTTGGACTCAGCGGCCTGGGAGCTGCACTGGCGGTGTCTTTAATCTTTAGGCTCCCGGCTGCAGCACTTGGCCTGCTAATTTTCTTCTTGCCCGAGTCTTCAACAGGCTTCTTCCCCGCTCTCTTGGAGTCAGGCTGGGCAGCAAAAGGACTCAGCGGCCATTTCTTCGACTTCATGGCCGACAGAGTTTGGGAGTCTTCATCAAACTCCTTACAAGATTGCAAGTGGTTTAACAACATACATCACACATTGCAGAGCTATCCTAGATACACATCTACAACCATTCATCACAGATGGATAGCAAATTAACATCAGCAAGAGTTACCTCTAGACGAGGCCGGTTTTGGCTGTAAGCCGCTATGGAGCGCTCTGCATCTTCAGTTTCAACCACTCCACTGGAGAAATAACTGAGCAAGATGTCGGTCACTTTGTGCTTGTCAGTCAGATCTCAGTACTCTCAACTGGGATCATCTTTTTCCTGGTAGTCCCAGCCGAGGTGGCTTCTCATCTTAAGAAGCGTCTGGCCACCTAGGGACCGGTCAGTCCAGCGCCCTTCAGCTTGTCAACTTTGTCCATGAGTAAATACACTTGCCCCATCTCCTCAAAATTGGGCACAGAAGTCCAGTTGGACGAGATCACCGGAGGCAAACCGGTAAATGGGGGCAGAGAGGGTTCTAGATTAGAACAGTAGAACCACTCCTTATGCCAGCCCTTGAGGGAAATTTTCAGAGAAAGATGAAGATATATCTTTTTCATTTCACTCCTTAGTTGGAGGCCGGCTCCCCCTATCACCTGGACCTTGTTCTTGGAGGGCTAGGGCTTGATGTGGAACAGATATCGGAACAGATTGAAATGAGGTTCCACACCCAGAAAACATTCACAAAGAGATGCAAATATAGAGATTTGCAGGATGGAGTTGGGGTTCTGATATACCAACTCTAGCCCATAGAAGGAAAGAAGTTGGTGCAAAAAGTCCGAAGAAGGAAGAGAAAGACCCTGGTCAAAGAAGGAGGCGAAGACAACAGTCTCACCAAATTGGGGCGCCGGGATCGATTCCCCCTCAGCCGGACGCCAATAGATGACTTCGTGGCTCTGCAATCTCAGCTGCTTCTCCAAGAACTTTAGCTTAGTCGACCTGCAATCCGAAGTCGGCCAAGTCTCATCGGTCACCTCTGGGATTTCTGACGCTCTCGGCATGGCTTGAGGCAAGGAAATTTGGGGGAAATACTACTGGGGGCTTGGAATGAACGTGGAGGAGTAGGATCGCCCGACTTTCAATGGGGCAGAGCTAGCAATGGTGAACCCTAGCGAGGTGAGGTGCAAAATTTCGCCACGGAAGCTGGAAGACAAAATGATTGGTGGATTGGAGAAGATGAGGGAATCTTTTCTCTCTCTCCCCGCCTTTATAGAGCCTATACTGATAGGTGGGCTTGGGCCTGCAAAATTGGTACTAGGCCGGCAAGATATGAGTTTCTATAGTAGCACGCTCAATGTGGGCCACTCGCTGGCTGTGTTAAAATCACTGTGCTGGTGCTACCAACAGGAACCGATTGGGTAATCAGATATGCTTCATAAAGGCCTAATTGCTAAACACATGTATTCGGGTATCTGTATTATCTACCAGGTATTGAGAATATATCCTTATAAGGGTCGCAAGCTGGTCTTCATTAAAATTGGGGATGTAGGTTCTCAAGTACACCTGACCACATATTGAATTAAAGTTCATAAAGTGGTACTCAGCCTACATGCTTGGCCAACATTTACCATGAGCAAATATTTTTCCAGCCGACATGATGATGAAGAGTCTAACTTTCGAGTAGTATACTACTCGGGAAAGACTATAAACATTTTTTCAGCTGACATGAAGCTGAAGAGTCTAATTTCCGAGTGACATACTACTTGGGAAAGACTATAAAATATTTCTAGCTGATATGATGCTGAAGAGTCTCATATACTAGTAGTATACTACTCGGGAAAGACTACATGGTTAAAGATCTTTGACTTTATGTTTAATTGTTTCACAATTAAGCACAAAGTCAGGGGCTACACCTAATAGGTGCGCCTATTCAGTGCACACTTTCATACTTCTACATGGAGCCCTTCATAGCCTCACCGCTAGCTGACATGAAGCAGGACTCGGGAGAAGAAGCACTCGGACAAAGAGTACTCGGGAGCAATGCACTAGGGAAAACTTCACCATGGAGGATGAGCACTTGGCATCAGTTGTGACTCAACTATGAAGGTCTCAGGGGCTGCTGTGGAGGCCATGGGCCCTGGGTACCTCATGACAAGCATATGGGCCACTCGGACAGAGGATGGGCCTAGCCTTGTAATTAGAGATATGTGAAGGAGTACGCGTAGGCTACGATAGCAGAAAACAAAACTTTTCTACCACGCACACCAGGACATCATGCGAGAGAGGGATCATGAATCGTTACCACTAGACGCGCAGTGCAGCGGAAGAAGGGTTGGAGAAGCCGGTCCAACCACATGCACGTCGAGGTAGTAGTGGAAGTAGTAGATCTCCGCGAATAGACCGCGATCAACCACACCATGAGCAGATCTAATCAGTGTTGATGCCGATCAACGCCGCAACGAGTAGCGCCTCCACCGGTATCCACACGTCCGGGGCTGGAACGCCGATTGCGAGTGTACTAGCACTCGTGAGCAGCTAGGGTTTGGCTCGGGAGGTGGCGGCTAGGGTTTGGCTCAAGGTCAACCGAAAAACGTGAATCTCCTCAGCCCCTCGCCTCCCTATATATAGACCTCCTCACTTGGGCCTCATGGACCGAGACCCAATAAGAGTCTACTCGGATCTCTATCCGAATCGAGCCCATATTCGAATCACATTCGAATAAGTGTTCCAACCCATTAAGCGTGCAACCCTGTAGGTTCACGTATATTTTGTCGCGACCCGGAAACGCCTTTCTGGTCACCCTATTAATAGCAGCCTCTAGCAAGGCATATTAGCCCCAAAATATACGTAAAGAGCATATCGGCTGAACCTGTCATGTCCTCATGTACAAATTCCTTTGCCTCATGATATCGATTGAGCTCAAGGCAAGATTTGTGTCATCCTCAATAGCTCAATCACTCTCTCGATCTTGTGATGGATTACAAACTTGTGATTGACACCTCAATCACCCTAGCATGGCCATGCACTTCGATAATCCATTACATCGAGGGGCCCAGAGATATCTCTCCCGTAAGGAGTGGCAAATTCTATCTTGATCATTCACATCCCACTACATGTTACATAGCAAATCCGAAGACTACTTTTATGACTACCCAGTTACGGAGTAGTGTTTAGTAGTTCCAAAATAAGCTACTACGTATGTTGGGAACCATGATGATCTCAAGTCTAAGGACTCTACATAAACACTACTTGAGACTAACTAATGACACATGAAATCTCTGCAGTATCTCATGGCAGGTCTATCCAACATATGTTCACTAACATATGTCCATATTATTGATTTGGTATCTCCATACCATGATCCATGAGACATGATCATCAATCAATACATATGCTGATGTTAGAATCATATTTGTTCCTCATATGATATATGATCAAGGATCATTTAGAAATAGCAACATTTGACATTAAGAGTCTCATGAATAAGTCACGTACTCATTGATCAATAATGATAATGTCTATTTCAAGGAACAAATCAATACATTATAAACATAGCAGGTTATATACATAACATCTCCATGTTGCCTCTAGGGCATATCACTAACAATATGATAGAGCTCAGCAGACTTAGCCTTGTATGATAAGGAATATACAGTCTTAGTCGGGTAGGACATATCTCTAAGAGGAGATCCCTTGGCTGTAGTCCAGCTAGGACTCCTACTTTGTAACCCTGTCCCCCAGTATATAAGGGGAGGCAGGGCACCTCATGAGGGCAGGTTCATGAGAATCACAGAGATTCATCAGAATCATACATCCTCAAAGGAATACACCACAACTGGACGTAAGGTATTACCTCACATCAGGGGCCTAAACCAGTATAAACTTCCCGTGTTCCTTTGCAGTCCACCGAGTTTCGATCCAACGAGTAGCCCTATATTCATATTGCCAGTTTAAAACATCGACAGGGTGTGATCAATGACAGGCTCGCCGAGGTTGGCGAGGCGGTCGGCCTTTGTCTTGAGACACTGGCAGTAGTCCATAATAGAGAGGTCGCCCTAGGACAAGCCGTGGAACTCCATCGAAAGATTGATGGCGCGGTGCTCCCGATTGCCGAGGAACTGATGTTCAAGGCCGCACCACACAAGGCACACGGTGGTGTTCGGCATCATGACGTCGATGAGGAGGTTCACGGAGATGGTGCTGTACAACCACGTCTGGATGACGCAGTCCATGCGCACCCAATCCGCGCGATCGGGACGGGAGTTGTCAGAGAGTACGTGGTCGGTGAGGGTGTACTTGCCGAGGGTGACGAGGATGAGGCCACGTCACCGTGTGTAGTTGCCTGCGGTGAGGTCAAGAGTGACTAGAACAAGGGCCTTGACGTTGAGGACGTTGACGGCTTGAGTGTGGAGAGAAGTTGTGGTGTCGTCGTCGAGGTCGGCGATGGGGTAGGCCGGTGGCATACCATCGAGCACCTACGGGGTGACCAAGATTGCGGGGGTGCTTGGTGGGCAGGTGGGTTGGGAACGACGTGGTAGATGCCACCGGTCGAGGGCCCGACGAAGTAGTGGCCAGAAGCCACGGGCTTGCTGTAGAGGCGAGCAGTGGCGAAGAGAGCCTCTAGAGGTGCCGCACCTGACGGTGTGGGCGCCGCGCCGGGCAGCATGAGAGCCGCGGGTGCCGCGTTGGACGACGGCGACACAGGGGGGTGATTGTCACACCCCGAGTTTTCCCCCTTAAATATAGCCACACAAAATATACCTAAGAAAATGTCCCAAGAAAAATAATTTAAATTGACCAAATAAATTAATTAAAGGTGGAAATGAAAAATAATAAAGTACCATGGCTGGGAATATTTTTCCTATATTCCTCTTGCCAAAATGTATTAACAGGATTTTTATTGGAATTTTTAGAGCACTGGAAGTATTTTTAATAAATCAAAAACCATTATCAGAATTAAATTGCACTGGAAAATCCTTTTTTCTTTTCTTTTCTTTCTCTTTTTCCTTTTTCTTTTCTTTTCCTCCCTCCTGGGCCGCCGGCTCGCTCCTGTGCCGGCCTGCCCGTGAGCCCGCAGGCCGTCTCACCTTGACCTTGCTCTCCCTGCACCCGGGCCGGCCCATCTCGTCGCGGCCGCCTGTTGTCGCTTGGGGGCGCTGACAGGCGAGGCCCGCCTATCAGCTTCGCCCCCAACCTCCGGTTGGAGGAGGCGGGCTGACGTCGGCCACGCCGCCGCCTCTCCCGTGCCTCCTGCGCCCACACCGCACAGCCCGGAGGCCGAGACCCACATCCTCTCCCTCATCCGTGCTGCATCCACCTATTTTCCCCTCAAATCCGTGCCGAATCGAGCTTGCCGGCCGCCATGCGTCCTCCCCACTTCGCCGGCCATTGCCGCCCAAAATCCGGCCACCACCTCAGCCCATAAAAAGTTCCTCATCCCCTCCTCCGCCTTTTCCCCAACATACCGCGCCTTCCCGTGCCCTCAAACACCGCCGCCACCGCGCACCCGAGCCCTCGCTGTTTTTTTTGCCATCTTCGGCCACCGCTCACCACTGCTCCGGTCGCTGCTGAGCCGCGCTGCCACCACCGCCATCTTCGCTGTGCCGAGGAGCCCCTCGGCCACCACTTCGTGGGCACCGAAACCCACCAGAACTCCCCGCCCTTGTGCAAGGTGAGCCCCGGTCTTTGTCTCCTCTCCGGCCAGCAATTCCCGTCGTGCCATGCCTCTCTTCTCCACCCTAACTCCTCTCCCATCTTCCCCAGCTCCCTGAGTCACTCGTCCACCGCTCCTCGCTCTCCCGTCGCCATCGGAGCTCCATTGCCGACGCCACCCTGAAGCCACCGCTGCTCCCTTCTCACTGCCGTCGTACTCGTGCTGCCTCTCGCTGCCGCGAGCCACTGGTGAGGTTCGCCACTGCTTCCCCGTTCCCTTTGGCCCCTCTGCGTGCCTGCCACCACGCCGAATGGTCGCTACCGGCGACCATTGAGTCGCGCGCGCCGCCGCCTCCCGCTTGGGGTGGCCGGTGTGTGGCCGCCATTCCCAGGCCATCCGATCTGCCGCATGGTAGATCGGGGCCGTCCGCCGGTTGCTTGCATGGCTGCCACGTTGGCGCCATGTGTGCTCCACGTGGCGCACACGCTCCTGGCTCGGTGGACCGAGTCCACCGTGCGCCGGTGCCCTTGAGTCACCGTCGGGTGGGGCCTGCTAGTCAGCACCGCTTTCCCCTCGGGTGACACCATAAATGCCTATTAATGGCGCAATAAATTCATTAAGTGTCGATGTTTTACATCGGCAATATAAATATGGGGCTACTCGGTGGATTGCAAAGGAACACAGAGGGATTTCATACTAGTTCAGGCCCTCGATGTGAGGTAATACCCTACATCTAGTTTGGGGTGTATTCCTTTGAGGAATTATGGTGGCGATTCTGATGAACCAACTCAACCTGCCCTCAAGGGGCGCCCTACCTCCCCTTATATACTGGGGGATAGGGTTACAAGGTAGGAGTCCCAACCCGATTATAGCCAAGGGATCTCCTTTTAGAGATATAACACACCCAACTAGGACTGTGTTTTCCTTATCATACAAGGTAAACTCTGCTAGGGATTACTATATCTCTAATTACAAGGCCAGGCCCATCCTCTATCCGAGTGGCCCATATGCTTGTCATGAGGTACCCGGGGCCCATGGCACCCACAGTAGCCCCTGAGACCTTTATAGTTGAGTCACTGCTGATGCCGAGTGCTCATCCTCCACGGTGAAGTCTTCCCGAGTGCATTGCTCCCAAGTACTCTTTGTCCTAGTGAGTCTTCTTCTCGAGTCCTGCTTCATGTTAGCTGGCAGCGAGGCTATGAAGGGCTTCATGTAGATATATGAATAGTGTGCGCCGAATAGGTGCACCTATTAGGTGTAGCCCCCAACTTTGTGCTTAATTGTGAAGACAATTAAACATAAAGTCAAAGATCTTTAACCTGGAAGTCTTTCCCGAGTAGATTACTACTAGTATATAAGACTTTTCGGTATCATGTCAACCGGAATATGATTTATAGTCTTACCGAGCAGGGAACTACTCGTTTGTAGGACTCTTCGACTTCATGTTAGTCGGAATGGGTATTTATAGTCTTGCCGAGTAGGATACTACTCCTATATGGGACTCTTCAGCGTCATGTCAACTGGAAAGAGGGGTTTATAGTCTTTCCCGAGTGGCATCCCACCCAGAAGTTAGACTCCTCCGCGTCATGTCAGTGGAGATGAGAAATTTATAGTCTCTCCCGAGTAGTGTATTACTCGAAAGTTAAACTCCTCCGCATCATGTCAGCGGGAATAATGTTGCTCATGGCAACTGATGGCCACGCATGTAGGCCGAGTACCACTTTATGAAAATAAATCCACGGCGTGGTCAGGTGTACCCGAGAAAGATACCTGCATCCCCAATTTTAATGAAGACCAGCTTGTGATCCTTGTAAGGATATATCCTTGAGACCTGGTGGATAAAACAGATACCCAAACATATATGTTTAGCAATAATGCTCTCATGAAGCATATCTGTTTACCTCATCGGCTCCTGTTGGTAGCACCAGCGCTATAATTTCAACTCAGCCTGCGAGTGGCCCACATGGAGCATGGTACTGTAGGAACTTATATCTTGGTGGCTGCTACCAAATAAGCCGGCCTGAGCCGACCTACCCAGCATAGCTCTATAGAAGTATCATCCATTGGATGTCAGGATGAGTTTTTTGGTGTCAGTAACCACAATCAGCCAGAGAAATCCTTATTTGCAAGCCTTTTCGACTTACGTTCTGGATGCAACCTGGTTGCCACATAAGCCTGAGTAGGTATGTTGCAGGATCTGCTTGCCCTCCTCAGGTGTGACGCAGTGCATGAGAACCCCGGATGCGCTTTGATGATGTAAGTCTTCTCTGACTTGGGTAAAGCCGAACAAGGTACCCGAACCTTACATTAGCAGAGGGTTCGGCTGGCGACCCTCATGGGGCGTACCCTATCCAACAGAGTTGTGACCAAATAAGGTACCCGAACCTAGCATTAGCATAGGATTCGGTTGGCGACCCTCATGGGGCGTACCCTACTTAGCCGAGTAGTACGCGAGCCCCGACTGGCGCCGGAGGTCGATTATATTAGCCGAATAAGGTACCCGAACCTTGCATTAGCATAGGATTCGGCTAGCGACCCTCATGGGGCGTACCCAACTCAGCGGAGTTGTACACGAGCCTCGACTGGTGCCGGAGATCGGTTGTTAGCCGAATAAGGTACCCGAACCTTGCATTTGCATAGGATTCGGCTGGCGACCCTCATGGGGCATACCTTACCCAACCGAGTTGTGACCGAATAAGGTACCCAAACCTAGCATTAGCGTAGGATTCGGCTAGCGACCCTCATGGGCTACCTCACCGCCGAGTGGTATACGACCCCCGACTAGCGCCGGAGATCAGTTGTTAGCTCACATGGAGCATAGCCAGGGAATATGACGTCCCGACTGGCGCAAGTGCCCGGTTAATAGCCCTCATGGAACATTCCGAGTGTATCTTGGCAGATTTATCCAGCCCCTGAGCGTAGGAGATAGGCTCGTAGCCCTGAGTTCCTGTCACGCGTATTTGGAGCCGGCCCTGCATTATAAACATATCGGATGAGTAGCATCTGATGATGAAAACAATCACCCAAATGAAATGTATTTTACAATATATGTAAATACGTGTTCTTCCTCTTATTGATATTAATTTCCCCGAGTAGTTGACCCCTTACATTTAAACACTCTGCCCGACTAGTCACAACCCCCTAGCGTTGGGAGTTGGCTCATGGCTCTTTCCCAGACACGCGTTTTGGGTGACTTGAGTTCGTCTTTTAGGATTTATGCTACTCGAGTACTTTTACAATCATTTAAGAGAAAAAACAGAAAAAAAAAGTGCAGCTTGTACACCTATTAGGTGTAAGTGGCTGCGACATTGGCGAGGCCAAGTGAAGAAATCAGAAACCGACTTAGCTGTTCGATATTTGGGAGTGGGGATGCCATCCTTAAAGTTGAGCTTGCGAGCCCCCGAACATGTCACTTGTTGTTTTGATAATCTCTGGTTGTGACCAACTGCCACGATGAAGTCGTCTGACTTGTGTTTGCGATTCCCAGTTTTAGTCCGTACCGCATCGTCGGTGCCCTTCCGCATCTTTTGTCAGGGTGCCTTCTTATCATCGGGGGCCTCAGCCACAGCGTCAACCGAGTCGGCGTACTTATTCGCCATGTCGAATAAAGCCTTGACAGAGTTAGGAGGCTTCCGCGTGTATTTGTCGATGAACGAGGTGTTTTTGACTCCTTTTCAAAAGGCGGCGATGACGACCTCATCCTTGATCATTGGGATTGAATTCTTCTTCTCAAAGAACCTCTTGATGAAGTCACGAAGAGACTCGTTCTTCCTTTGATGTAACTGATACAGGTCGTACTCGGAAGATGGCCTCTCGTATGTTCCCTGGAAGTTGGCGATGAGGTGTTCTCGGAGTTCCCCCAGGAGCCGATTGATTGCTTGGGAAGTCCTATTAGCCATGTCCTTGCTGAGTCGGCTAAAGCGACTGGGAGGTAGTTAGCCATGACTTTGTGATTTCCTCCAGCTGCTCGGATCTCCAGAGTGTAGACCGTGAGCCAGGACTCGGGATTTGTCTTGCCGTCGTATTTGTCGATGCCTGTAGGCTTGAAACCTGACGGCCAGTGGACCTGTTGTAGCTCCTGGGTGAAGGCCAGTATGCCTTCGTCTTCATGAGGGCTTCGCGGCGAAACTGCTCGTGGTGGAGGCCGAAACGCTTGTTCTTGTCTTCCAGTTGGCGTTGCTCATCTTCTTCTCGTTCACGGCGCCGAGCGATGATGTCTTGCCGAAGGTCGTGCCGTAGTCGGTCTCGGAGGTCTTGATCGTCCTGACGGTTGCTTTGACGTCGCCGGTTGTCGTTGGGGTTGCCGAGTGACGCCTGACGTGCCTCCGTATGCGGCTGACTGGAGCCAGCCGCTCGGCATCGCTTTGAGGTAGATGAGACTGCCATTGGGGATGTCAACCGGTTGGTCGGTATGAGGGTATCACCCAACTGTTGGTGCTGCTGACATGCAGCAGCGGTAAGCATGGCTTTTATCCTTGCGATCGTCGGGGTGGCCTGGTGATCAGGCCCGAACTGGAGTGTATCCAGTAGAGTCGCAGCGGCCACGATGTTCTGTTGAGGAGTAATGAAGACATCGTGGTCGCTGACTCGGGTTTGGAGGATTTGTTGCTATACAGTCCGCCTGGCCCTCCGTAGATCGTCGTGCCGGCGTCTTGCTTCTTCCTCTTGTTGCTCTCGCAGTCGCATGCTTCCTCCTCTTGCTGCTCGTGTAGTCGACGTGATTCCTGAGTAGGAGTAGAGCCTTTGGATGCCATGAAGATTTCTCGTGGCAGGGAGAAGCTTGCCGAACTGCTGTCCGACTTAGAGTCGGAATCTGACTGAGAATCGTAGTCCGACTGAGAGTCGTAGTCGGAATAGTTGATGGGGATGATTATAACTCCGACCTCCCTAGATCGGATCTCGAGCGGCTCTAGGCCGTATCCAAGTTGAACTCCAAAGGATCGGGTTTGCCGCATCGGATGTTGTCTGAAGATATCCGTGGCGTTGCCGAGTCTGTACGGGAGATTGACGATCTCTTCCCTTCTTAGCTCGATCTTGGCCGGCTCAAGGCCGAGTCCGAGTCGAACACCGAAGGAAAGAGTTGTCCCGAGACCCGGACAAGATGAAGATTGCCGCAGCAAGTCGATGAGGGTTGCTACAGCGTCGTGTGGACCGACTGGTGCGGAGTCGGCCAGATCCCTAGCAGATCGGATCGAGTTCGAGTCGGCCAAGGTGAGATTGCCGTTCTGGTCGGCGACGAAGTCGAGGCTTTCAAATGCAATTGTATCTCCGGGGGAGAGTTTGCCGCCGTCGACTCCGGTTGTTGGATCCATCGAGCTTGTGGATGTAGATCGCGCCGAAGCCCCTACCTGGCGCGCCAACTATCGATGTTTTACACCGGCAATATAAATATGGGGCTACTCGGTGGATGGAAACTCGGTGGATTGCAAGGGAACACAGAGGGATTTTATACTGGTTCAGGCCCTCGATGTGAGGTAATACCCTACGTCCAGTTTGGGGTGTATTCCTTTGAGGAATTATAGTGGCGATTCTGATGAACCAACTCAACCTGCCCTCAGGGGGCGCCCTACCTCCCCTTATATACTGGGGGACAGGGTTACAAGGTAGGAGTCCCAACTGGATTACGGTCAAGGGATCTCCTCTTAGAGATATAACGCACCCAACTAGGACTGTGTTTTCCTTATCGTACAAGGCAAAGTCTACCGAGTGTGGCTATATCCCTAATTACAAGGCTAGGCCCATCCTCTATCCGAGTGGCCCATATGCTTGTCATGAGGTACCCGGGGCCCATGGCACCCACATTACGGTTTTTCTATTAATAGTAAAACACAGTAAAACTTTAAACATTCATAACTAATTCATACGAACTCCAATTAAGTCCATTCAAATTTCATTAAATCCAGAAAAATGCCAAGAATTCATTAAGAATATTTTCAGCTCATGTTTGACTGCCATCATGTACTGTTTTTAATTGTTTGTGCATTGTCTATTATAGAATTCGACGCAGTCGACCCTCCCATTTACTACGAGGTTGTAGCTGAGTACGTCGAGCCAGAGCAAGGCAAGTCATACTGTAATCTTGATCATTTTGTACCTACTTTTGCTAAAATGTTTTGTTTATTTAAACAAACATGCATGTTTTTATTATTTCATGTGGGATGGATTGTAACCTTTATATAGATAAGATTATGCCTTAGTTGTTGAACCTTGTTCCTTGTCACCTGGGTAATAACATGATTGGAATGTTATTCTTAGGTTGCTTAGCCATGCTTAGAAACTAGTAGTTCACCTGGGAATTAAATATTATCATTTACATTCATGATTCCACTCTATGTTGGAAAAAGTAACATTGGACATATTATTATTAAACTACTAAAACTTGACCCAAATGGTGGGCTGTGGGTGCATGGTTTTGCTGGTCGCACCCATGGCAATTAAGGACTGGTTCACAGGAATCCCTTGGGCAAATACTCGTACTTTCCACAACCCAGCGTGGGCAACAGCTAGGCTTGTAGCATCTCTTCTCCCTCTCCTAGGCACCGATGGTGAGGATGGGCATGACGGAGTTAGGTTGGCCCGGGGTAGGGTTGATCAGCTTCCAGATCCATTGTGGCGCAAGGGGGATAGCCTGGCCAATATGGGGTGTCCTGTTGGCAGGTGCAACCTTAGCATGGTGTGGATGGTTTGGGAGAGGTTACGTGAACGGTCCTGTCATAGCCTCTCACGGGGTGTTGTGGTGATACACCGGCACACGGGAATGTGTGTGGGGCTGTGTCTTGTGGGTACAGTTGTACACCTTTGATTAGAGTTAGATCTATTTGAATAGCCATGCCCACGGATATGGGCGATTGGTCAAGACTCACCATGATTAGTCTCATCTTACTTAATTAACTTGACTTAATGGAACTGGAGTGGTTCAAATGGATTGTTGGGCCTGGTTAACATGGTGTAACGTTAATCAGTGGAGGATTAATATTGTTCAATTAATCAATCTTTTTACTGTTTGCAAACTACTACCGTTTGCAACTACTTTTACGCAAATAAACCTCTAGCCTATCTTTGTCTCCTGTGCATTGTGCATATTTGCGGTTGTTGTTTGTTGAGTACTGTGGGTGGTACTCAGTCTTGCTCCTTTTTCCCCCTCTCAGTGGTGGAGTACGCGTCCGATGAGGATCATCAAGAGGACTAGGTTGGCTCCACCGTCAAGATGCCTGTGGAATGGAAGCCTCCGCTTGGCAAGCTGTATATAGGCTTGGTTTATCTTTACCACTGCATTTTTGTAAGACTATTTTATTCTATTTGTAAGACGCACTCTGTATGGTAATTTTGTTTTATGTACCCTGGCTTTCCTAGACAGGGATTTAATACACATGTGAAAGTGCATCTAACCCCTAAGTGGGTTTTGGTGGATTAATGACAAAGTGGTTAAGGGACTAATGAGTTTATCGAGAATTGTGCAGAGAATTAGTCCCAGGTTGCTTGGTGTGGTGCATGAAGACCCCTACGATAACATGACGCAAAACGGTGAAGCGACTCGGAGTTTATTTTAAATTCTTATGAATTTTCTTTTGAGTCGAGGAAAAAACCGTACCATCAAGAGGGGTTCCAAGCAGTGTTCCAAGACCACTCAAGTGCTTAAGATCTAAATAGCTGAGAGTCCAACACTTTGGCACAACACAAACACTTGGGATGGGCTAGTTTTAGTGTCAAGGTCAGAGGTTCTGACCCCCATGGTCGGAGGCTCTGACCAGTCAACTCAGCCAGAAACCAAGTGTTGGCCGGAGGTTCCTACCCCTGGGGTCGGAACCTCCTGGCCAAAATCTGTGAGTAACAGCTAAGTGACGTAAGCAACTGCCTATAAAGCCCAAACTTGGATTCTAGCCAATGGGGGACCACTCCACTTCATTCCAACTGTTCCCTAGCCTCTCCTAAGGTCCTTTGAGCTCTCCCAACTAGTTCTAGTGCATCCTTGGTGATTCTTGTGAAGATCTAGTGAGAAATTGAGTGAATTTTGTTGAGAGAAGTCTAGGAGGATCTTGTGCACTTGAGGAGGACGCGGATTGGCTCCTTGGAGCTTATTTCTCTTGGAGGGAAACCTCCTAGACGGTTAGGCGTCGCCCGCGAGCTTCCTCTTGTTGTGGATTGTCCCAGGAAAGTTTGTGAAGGTTAATCTCGCCTCCGCAAGGAAAAGAGGTAAATTCTAGTGGATACCAAGTTGATCTTCGTGGTCACTTGGTGAGGCAAGGGGTCAATTGAGACCCAGCTCTTTGGAGCTCCTCAACGGAGACGTAGGATCTTTGTGATCCGAACTTCGGGAAAAATCTTTGTGCCTCCGTTGTGTTTTCTTGTTATTGCCTCATTTTGTATCTTACCTTGCTAGCATTTATCTTTTACTCCATTACTTGCACCATACTTGATCTCTGTCAAAATTATCCATTATTGAAGTATCTTGGTAGAGTCAGAACTCCAGGGTCGGAACCTCCGGTGTTCTTGGTCGGAACCTCCGATCAGCCCTCTCGGCCAGCCCGAGAGAGCCGGTCGGAACCTCCTACCATTTTGGTCAGAGGTTCCTACTAGAATTTTACCACTGCATTTGGAGAATTTTTCAGGAACGCCTATTCACCCCCCCCCCCCCTCTAGGCGACATCAACGGGCTTTCAACATGAACGTTCAGAATTTTGGTGGTGAAATTCCAGGTGTGACAAGTTGGTATTAGAGACGAACTTGACTGTAGGACTAGCCAAATGGAAACCCTAAGAGCCCTCTGAAATTTCATTTGCATATGCTTTTTGCACTTGGAGTTATTTCGGGGAAAATTGGGAATTTGTTCTTGGATTGGGATAAAATCTTGAACCTTTATTCGACTGAAATTTTTGAGTCAAGTCAAAGCTAAGGTAGAAATGTTATTCGAGGGTTATGGTATATGGGTCCAAATTTTGGGAAAAGCATTGGTTATTGGGGTGATGTACAATTTTAAGCATGCATAAAATATTTTTACTTGCACTACAAACTTCTAACCTTTGAGCAACGACGAGAAAACGTTGCAATAGGCCCAATTTGGTTGCAAAAGGTAGTTCTTGCCACCAAATCGCGTTCGTTGCCAATGGTTGCAAAAAGTCACGTTGCAATAAGAACTTGCAACCGTTGGTAGTTCAGCGTTGCAAGAGTTAGCTTTTCTTGCAACCATAGCTGTCCGTTGCCAAGCATGGCAATTGCTTTGCAATTATTAGTATTGCAACGACAATAAACTTGCCCGCAACGCAAATCAAATCGTGGCAACAGGAATCACTTATTGCAACCATTCAATAATTTGTTGCAATAACACTTACTTTTCGCAACGATCTCCATACTTAGGGCCACGAAACAATCTTCGTGGCAAAAATCCAATCTATCGCAACCAAAAGTGAAAATCGTTGCGATAACAACCCTTGTTGCAACCAAATCTCACCGTTGCGACAAAAAAGCGTGGCATAAGGGTCAGAAGTTAGTAGTGTTGCTTTGCCATTATTATTTAAAATTAATTTGCTACCATATGGTTCTGTTATACTAATTCGTTGGTTTCCCAATAAAGTTTATACGTAAAATTATTTCAGGCATAAAATTGTTGTTTATTTCCAAATTATTTACTGTTCACTCTATTTGGATCTGAGCATGCATTGATTCTTCCTCCTTGCCTTCTATAGATGGACAGCCTCCCCAACCAGCGTGGTGCAAACATGGGCGAATTTGTTGAAGAGCTTCGCATGATGAGCTTCACTTTGGGGTACAGCCACGTCCTAGAGTATACAGCAGTGGAGCCCATGGAGGGTGAGCTCCACACCGGGTTCGCTTGGAGCTGCCAAGCGAAAGGTACCTCCTACCAGCCATGGAGGTCAAGATCAGCGGGCGTATCTATGATCACGCCTGCCAGGAGGCACCTTTCTATCTAATCGGAGAGCTACGCCGGAGGCACCACTCCACCCTCCATACCACCGCCTACCTCTACCTCCCCAGCCGGACTCACTACCAGGTCTACAGCACCTTCCAGCCGGCTGATAACGAGAACGTCACCACCATCGTCCACCTGAGGCGGGCGATGTGGGCTATGGACTACATGCATGCCAACTGGGTGCGTGCAGCCCATGACCAGGAGGATGCCAACAGGTTGACCATTATCGGTCTCTAGAACCAGATCAACCGTCTGAAGAAGGAGGTCACGGAGCTGAAGGGACAACCGCCACCTAGTGGGGCCAGGATTTGTCTGACCCTGAGGAAGAGGACCCTTCCTCCAGTGCGTGTTCAGCTGGCCCCTAGGAACGGGCCACACGCACCGCCACCGGCACCAGCACCAGCTCCAGCTCTAGCACCCACGCCATCACCAACAAGCGGCATGATCAGCGTGTCGTTGAGCAACGGCAGCTCTCAGGGAGGCACTAGCATCCACAGGGGCTTCACCTCCACTGACGACAGTAGCTCCTTCAGTGGATCCCGCACCCGCAGTGAGACTAGTTCGTGGGCTCACGGTAGTGAGGACTACGTGAGTGGATCCAGGAGCTGCACCGAGACAAGGTGGGCGACGAGCAGGAGCCGGAGTACAACTCAGACGACCGTAGGAGCCGCTCAGAGCACTAGGCGCGCCATCCTTAGTTTTCATCATTTTTCTTGGTTTGATTTCATGATTAGTTGTAATGCTAGGATGTTTGCTTGGGGTTAGTGGTGGTTCATACCGTTTGTTGTGGTATGGCTGCCTCAATTAGGAGTTGAATTGATTTTGTTATGTTTCCAATTATGAATTTCAGTTAATTTAATCCATGAACTTAACTATCACTCCTGTTTCTGAGCCTCTGTTTTGCTCCTTCCCTTCCACTGCTATCCCCTTCAGATGGTGAACACAAGGAATGGTAACCGCGCTGTAAGGGATGCCAGCGCTACCAACCAGCAGGATGGAGCACCATAGAACCCTGGAGCTCCCAATCATATGCCACCGCCGCTACCGGAGAACCCGACGCTTGCACAGGTTCTAGCTAACCAAAACCAGATGTTGGCAATCCTGATGTAGCAGATGCAGCACAACAACCTGCAGCAGCAGCACCAGCAACCTCACAACCCGGCCATTGTCCCTCAGTCAAAGCTGCTTGAGTTCTTGAGGGTCAGGCCGCCAACCTTCTCTAGCACCACCAACCCCATGGATGCCAACAACTAGTTGTTGGCGATAGAGAAGAAGCTCAATCTCCTCCAATGCAATGACTAGGAAAAGGTTGCATTCGCCACGCACCAGCTCCAGGGTCCCGCCTCAGCTTGGTGGACAACTTCCTTGTGACCTGCACAGCCACAACGGAGGTCGCCTGGGTAGAATTTTGCCACAACTTCCAGAAGTCTCAGATACCGGCCGACATTGTGGCGCAGAAAAAGAGAGAGTTCAGGGACCTGGTACAAGGAAACAAAATGGTTACAGAGTACCTCCATGACATCAACCGCTTGGCACGCTACGCGCCTGAGGATGTCTGCACCGATGCGGAGCGACAGGAGAAGTTCTTGGACAGACTAGACGACGAGCTGACCAACCAGCTCCTCTCAAGTGACTATCCAGACTTCGAGAAGCTGGTGGATAAGGCGATCCGCTAGGAAGATCAGCGCAACAAGATGGACCACAAGAGGAAAGCGGCCCATTTTTGAACTCACCAAGGGCAACACCAGAGGCCATGGGTGATGCTGGGGCATCAGGGTGGACCTTCCACCATGATCGTCCACCAGCAGCGTCCGTTCCACCCAGGGCACTTCGGAGGCAACAACAGCAATAGTGGGCAGCACAACCGTCATCCCGCTCCGCGCCCACCAATGGCGCCAGCACAGCAGAGTCAGCCATGAAAAGACAGCGGGGGCAAGACCCTCATCTGCTTCAACTGCAATGAACCGGGCCACTTCGCCAACAAGTGCCCGAAGCCAAAGCGCATGGGACCCAGGCCTACAGCTCCCCAGAACCCCAACGTCAACCAGCAGGTGATAAAGGGGCGTGTTAATCATGTCTCCGCGGAAGAGGCGCAGGCTGCACTAGAAGTAGTATTGGGTACGTTTCTTGTGAACTCAATACCTGCAACTGTACCTTTTGATTCTGACGCAACACATTCTTTCATATCCAAGAAATTTGTGGGAACACATGGGATTAAAGTAGTGAAACTTAAGATCCCTATGCGGGTCCACACCCCAGGGAACCACATGACCACAGCTCACTATAGCCCTTCAGTGAGCCTAGAAATCCAAGAATCACCCTTTCTAGCCAATCTCATCCTCCTAGAATCCAAAGACCTAGATGTCATCCTAGGAATGGATTGGTTGACCCAACACAAAGGAGTGATCAACTGCGCCGACCGCACCGTTACAGTGACTAGTTTGGAAGGAAAGGCAGTTAACTTCAAGTCACCGGTGCCACAGAGACAGGAAGCAAGCTTAAATCAGGTCGAAGCAGAGCAACAGCCGGAAAGTGGGAAGAAGCCAGATCGGAAAATAGAGGAAATTCTGATAGTGAGGGAATACCTGGATGTGTTTTCGAAAGATCTACCAGGGATGCCACTAGAAAGGGAAATCGAGTTCAGAATCGATTTGGCACCAGGAATGGCGCCAATATACAAGAGGCCGTACAGAATGGCACCAAACGAGATGGTAGAAGTCAAGAAGCAAGTCAATGACCTGCTACAGAAAGTTTACATCCGACCAAGCACATCGTCTTGGGGTGCACCAGTCATCTTTGTGGAAAAGAAAGACAAAACAAAGCGGATGTGTGTGGACTATTGCGCACTAAATGACGTCACCATCAAGAACAAGTATCACTTGCCTAGGATTGATGATCTTTTTGATCAATTGGAGGGTGCCACCGTCTTCTCCAAGATAGACCTGTGATTAGGCTATCATCAACTGAGGATCCGGGAAGAGGATATACCGAAGACAGCTTTCACCACTTGGTATGGGTTGTAGAGTGCACTGTTATGTCCTTCGGACTGACAAATGCACCGGCTTTTTTCATGAATCTGATGAACAAGGTGTTCATGGAGTTTCTGGACAAGTTTATGGTGGTTTTCATCGATGATATCCTGATCTACTCAAAATCAACAGAAGAGCATGAGCAACATCTCCGTTTGGTTCTCGAGAAGTTGAGAGAGAGCACCAGTTGTACGCCAAGTTTAGCAAATGCGACTTCTGGCTGAGAGAAGTACAGTTCCACGGGCACGTCATCACCGCCCAGGGAGTGGTTGTGGACCCAATGAACGTGGAGTCTGTTACCAATTGGAAACCGCCCAAAACAGTGACACAAGTGTGGAGTTTTCTTGGACTTGCGGGCTATTATCACCGGTTCATCGAGAATTTCTCAAGGATTGCAAGACCCATGACGCAATTATTGAAGAAAGATGTGAAGTTTGTTTGGACGGATGAGTGCAATCATAGCTTTGAGGAGCTAAAAAGGAAGTTAGTCTCGGCACCAGTCTTGATCTTGCCAGATCCCAAGAAAGACTTCTAGGTGTACTATGATGCATCTCGCCAAGGGCTAGGATGCGTGTTGATGCAAGAAGGTAAAGTTGTAGCCTATGCGTCATGACAGTTGTGCCCCCATGAGGGCAACTATCTGACACATGGCCTGGAATTGGCTGCAGTGGTCCATGCTCTGAAGATTTGGCGACATTACCTCATCGGTAATCGCAGCGAGATCTATACGGACCACAAGAGTCTGAAATACATATTCACCCAGCCTGACTTGAACCTCCATCAAAGAAGGTGGCTAGAATTGATTAAAGATTATGATGTGGGAATACACTACCACCCGAGAAAAGCCAACGTCGTGGCAGACGCTTTGAGCAGGAAAAGTTACTGCAACACTGCTTGAGCAGAGACATTGTGCAAGTAAATGCAATAGGAATTCGAACATTTGAATCTGGGCATTGTCAATCATGGATTCGTGGCAGCCCTAGAGGCCTAGCCCACACTCTTCAATCAAGTTCATGAGGCACAAACGAATGATCCAGAGATTAAAGAACTCAAGAAGAACATGAGAGTTGGAAAAGCCCAGGGTTACACGGAAGATGAAAACGGGACAGTATGGATGGGTGAACGTTTGTGCGTCCCAGAGAATAAGGAGCTCAAAGACTTAATACTCCGGGAAGCTCATGAGACGTAGTACTCCATTCACCCTGGAAGCACCAAGATGTACCAAGACCTCAAGACAAAATTTTGGTGGGCCAATATGAGGAGAGAAATCGCAGAATTCGTGGCACTTTGTGACGTGTGCCAGCGAGTCAAAGCAGAACACTAATGGCCTGCTAGACTTTTATAGCCGCTCAGAGTTCCAGAGTGGAAGTGGGAAGAGATCGGGATGGACTTCATCACCAGTTTGCCCCGCACATCTTTAGGATATGACTCAATCTGGGTGATCATTGACCGACTCACCAAGGTTGCTCATTTCATCCCCATGCGCACAACATATTCGGGTAAAAGACTAGCAGAACTGTACATGGCTTGTATAATGTGTCTACACAGAGAACCCAAGAGGATTGCATCCAACCGTGGTAGCCAGTTCACTTCTAAGTTTTGGCAGAAGTTACAAGCAGAACTGGGAAATCGACTAAACTTCAGCACAGCTTATCATCTACAAACTGATGGTCAGACTGAAAGAGTCAATCAGATATTGGAGGATATGCTAAGGGCTTGTGCGTTGGACTTCGGAGGGACCTGGGATAAGAGCCTACCCTATGCCGAGTTCTCGTACAACAACAGTTACCAAGCCAGCTTGCAGATGGCACCGTTCGAAGCTCTATATGGCAGGAAGTGCCGTACACCCCTTTCTGGGATCAGATGGGTGAACGCCAAGTATTCAGAACCGACGCACTCAAAGAGGCAGAAGAGAAAGTGGCTATAATACGGGAGCGCTTAAAGATAGCTCAGTCCAGGCAGAAGAGTTATGCCAACAACCATCGCAGAGATCTAAGTTTCGAGGAAGGAGATTATGTGTATCTTTGTGTCACATCACTCTAAGGAGTACACAGGTTCCAAACTAAAGGGAAGCTAGCACCTCATTTCATGGGACCCTACCAAGTGCTAGCTTGGAAAGGTGAAGTTGCATATCAGTTGGACCTTCCCGCTTCAATGGCAGGTATACACGACGTGTTCCACGTGTCACAATTGAGGAAATGCCAGAGGGTACTAGCAGAATAGGCTGATTCGGAGCAGATCGAGATCCAGGAAGACCTCACCTATGTGGAAAAACCAATTCGGATCTTGGAGATCAATGAAAGAAACACCAGAAGCCGTGTGATTAGGTTCTTCAAGGTACAGTGGAGCCATCATTCAGAGGAAGAAGCCACATGGGAACGAAAGGATGAACTGAAGTCCGCCTATCCACACCTCTTCACCAGCACGTCCGAATCTCGAGGATGAGATTCCGTTTAAGGGGGTAGGTTTGTCACACCCCGAATTTTCCCCCTTAAATATAGCCACACAAAATATACCTAAGAAAATGTCCCAAGAAAAATAATTTAAATTGGCCAAATAAATTAATTAAAGGTGAAAATGCAAAATAATAAATTATCATGGTTGGGAATATTTTTTCTACATTCCTCTTGCTAAAATATATTAACAGGATTTTTATTGGAATTTTTAGAGCACTGGAAGTATTTTTAATAAATCAAAAACCATTATCGAAATTAAATTGCACTGGAAAAATCCTTTTTTCTTTTCTTTTCTTTCTCTTTTTCTGTTTTCTTTTCTTTTCCTCCCTCCTGGGCCGCCGGCCTGCCTGCAAGCCTGTAGGCCATCTCCCCTTGACCTTGCTCTCCCCGTACCCGGGCTGGCCCATCTCGCTGCGGCCGCCCGTTGCCGCTTGGGGACGCTGACAGGCGGGCTTCGCCCTCAACCTCCAGGCGGAGGAGGCGAGCTGACATCAGCCACGCCGCCGCCTCTCCCGCGCCTCTTGCGCCCACGCCACACGCCCCAGAGGCCGAGACCCACATCCTCTCCCTTATCTACGCCGCATCCACCCATTTTCCCCTCATCGAGCTCACTGGCCGCCACGCGTCCTCCCCACTTCGCCGGCCATTGCCACCCAAAGTCTGGCCACCACCACACCTCCTGAGCCCATAAAAACTTCCCCGTCCCCTCCTACGCCTTTTCCCGAACATACCGCGCCTCCCGGTGCCCTCAAACACCGCTACCACTACGCACCCGAGCCCTCGCTATTTTTTTTGTCATCTCTAGCCGCCGATCCGGTCGCTGCCGAGCCGCGCCGCCACCACCGCCGTCTTCGCCATGCTGAGGAGCCTCTCAGCCACCGCTTCATGGGCGCCAAAACCCACTGGAACTCCCCGCCCTCGCGCAAGGTGTGCCCCAGTCTCTGTCTCCTCCCTGGCCGGCAATTCCCACCGTGTCGTGCCTCTCTTCTCCACCCTAACTCCTCTCCCATCTTCCCCAGCTCCCTGAGTCACTCGTCCGCCGCTCCTTGCTCTCCCGTCGCCGTCGGAGCGCCATTGCCGACGCCACCCTGAAGCCGCCGCCGCTCCCGCCTCGCCGCCGTCATCCTCGCACTGCCTCTCACCGCCGCAAGCCGCCGGTGAGGTTCCCCACCGCTTCCTCGTTCCCTTCCGCCCCTTTGCGTGCCCACTGGCGACCATTGGGTCACTCGCATGCCGCCGCCTCCTGCTTGGGATGGCCGGCGTGTGGCCGCCGTTCCCGGGCCGTCCGATCTACCGCGTGGCAGATCGGGGCTGTCCGCTGGTTGCCCGTGTGGCTGCCACGTTGGAGCCACGTGTGCGCCGTGTGGCACACCCGCTCCTGCCTCGGTGGACTAAGTCCACCGTGCGCCGGTGCCCTTGAGTCACCGTCGGATGGGGCCCGCTGGTCAATACCACTATCCCCTTGGGTGACACCATAAATGCCTATTAATGGTGCAATAAATTCATTAAGGTTTTTCTGCTAATAGTAAAACATAGTAAAACTTCAAAAATTCATAACTAATTCATACGAACTCTGATTAAGTCCATTCAAATTTCATTAAATCCAAAAAATGCCAAGAATTCATTAAGAATATTTTCAGCTCATGTTTGACTACTCTCATGTACTTTTTTAAATGTTTGTGCATTGTCTGTTATAGAATTCGACATAGTGGACCCTCCCGTTTACTACGAGGTTGTAGCTGAGTATGTCGAGCCAAAGCAAGGCAAGTCACACTGTAAACCTGATCATTTTGTACCTACTTTTGCTAAAATATTTTGTTTATTTAAACAAACGTGCAAGTTTTTATTATTTCATGTGGGATGGATTATGACCTTTATATAGATAAGATTATGCCTTAGTTGTTGAACCTTGTTCCTTGTCACCTGGGTAACAACATGATTGGAATGTTATTCTTAGGTTGCTTAGCCATGCTTAGAAACTAGTAGTTCACCTGGGAAATAAATATTATCATTTACATTCATGATTCGACTCTATGTCGGGAAATGTAACATTGGACATATTACTATTAAACTACTAAAATTTGACCCAAATGGTGGGCTGTGGGTGCATGGTTTTGCTGGTCGCATCCATGGCAATTAAGGACCAATTCGCGGGAATCCCTTGGGCAAATACTCGTACTTTCCACAAGCCAGCGTGGGCAACGACTGGGCTTGTAGCATCTCTTCTCCCTCTCTTAGGCACTGATGGTGAGGATGGGCATGATGGAGTTGGGTCAGCCTGGGGTAGGGTTGATCGGCTTTCAGATCCACTGTGGCGCAAGGAGGGTAGCCTGGCCGATATGGGGTGTCCTGTTGGCAAGTGCAACCTTAGCGTGGTGTGGATGGTTTGGGAGAGGTTGTGTGAACGGTCCTGTCATAGCCTCTCACGGGGTGTCGTGGTGATACGCTGACACACGGGAATGTGTGTGGGGCTGTATCTTGTAGGTATAGTTGTACACCTCTGATCAGAGTTAGATCTATTCGAATAACCACACCATGGATATGGGCGATTGGTCAAGACTTACCATGATTAGTCACATCTTACTTAATTAACTTGACTTAATAGAACTGGAGTGGTTCAAATGGATTGTTGGGCCTGGTTAACATGGTGTAACGTTAATCAGTGGAGGATTAATATTGTACAATTAATCAACATTTTTACTGTTTGCGAACTACTACCATTTGCAACTGATTTTTGTAGGACTATTTTATTCTGTTTGTAAGACGCACTTTGTATGGCAACTTTGTTTTGTGTACCTTGGCTTTCCTGGATAGGGATTTAATACACATGAACATTCAGAATTTCGGTGGTGAAATTCCAGGTGTGATAGTGATGTAGACGAGGCCGGTGCCGTCGTGGACGTGGCCGAGTTGGCTGGCTCAGAGGAAGGGTCGGCAAGCTCAGCGGAGATTGGTGGGAGGAGCGCAGCGATGATGTTGGAGAGAGAATCACGTGCAGCCTTGGACGCCCGGGTCGTGGTAGCGTTGGCGACGGCCATCACGGCAGATGGATTGACGTCGAGATGTTCGAAAGGCATGAACAAGTCGCGGACCGCATCAGCGATGACCTTGGCAGCCTCATCGAGTGTTGTGCTAGAGGAGGCAGGGTTGTAGGACGCCGACATGGCGTTGGGCGGTGCAAGAGAGAAGCGCCAGCGGTATAGGGGTTGGGTGGTGCGAGAGAGAGAGGCACTGATGAGATGGGGTTTGGGTGCGGAAGCGAGATTAATTTGATACCGTGTAGAATAGATTGACTCAACGCAATGAATCCATCGATAGATAGAGCATGAGTATATATAGGTCAGAGACCTTCCTTATCTCTAACTAACTTATAGAAACAGAATCGGGAGAATAGAAAGGAGACCTGATCGAATACAATCAGAGATAGTAACAAACTCTAAACTCCCTCAGCTAATTCCAGCCCCTTCGTGATGACCTGGACAGCGGCAGTGGCCTCCTGCAGGAGGAAGAAGATGGCAGTGGCAGCGGGCGGCGGCTACCCCAGGTGGAGGCGGATGGATAGGCGATGCCCTCCCACGCGTGGAGCAGGGCAGCGGCAGCAGCAGCAGACGGCCAGTCCTCCAGAAGGCCCCTGATGGTGTTGCATCCGTCGATGTTGTGCATGAGGCCAGTGGCCGTGACGAAGAGGAGCAGGACGTAAACGGCGGCGGTGCATGGCTCGCCTCTGGTGGAGGGAGAGAAGTTGGCACGGGGGCAGCGTCGCAGGGAGGCGGAGCTGCAGAGGGAAACGGCGGAGAGAAACAGTGGAGAGGAACAGTGGAGGGTCCCGCTCAATGCTTCCTCTTCTGGTTCGAACCGAGCCGAGCGCTGCCGCTGCCTAGTTGGACCATGAACCGAATCGAGGAGATCGAGTCCTTGGAGCCGATTCTAGTCACACGGCTAGAGGCCAGATCCAAGCTAGAGCACCGTCCAATCGATACTGCAGCCATGCGGCGACGATCTGTGCCTTGGCTGCACGGGATGGGGTTTACAACCCGTATCCACCAAATCTTTTTCCCAGCCAGAGCCCATGATTTTGTTTCCAATCGTGCTCCTGTACACGCATGGCTGTGAGGGGCACCTTCTCCATGTACATCTATCTCCTGAACGAGCTCCACAGACCACAACATGCTGGACCTGCTGCAGAAGCTGTCAAGCTGTGCTCCAACCCGATGCTGATCGAATTTGGAAGTTGTAGGCTTGTAGTGCACTATCAATCACTAATACTCGTGCACGTGCAAGACACGTTTTGTAATATTTATCTAAAGAACAGTAAAAATGAAAGAAAATCACTGCTTACATCATTCATGGTTGTTTAGCTCTAAGTCTAGGTTAATACTTCATACACTAAATTCACAAACATTGCAAGGGTATGTTTATCAACTGAATTCAGATACATTTCAAGTCTAGTTTAGACAATAATCTGGATATTATAAGTGAAGGCATCCCAAGCTCATTGTTAATTTAAATAGTTTGCGTACAATGTTATACGAATTCAGTATGAAATTGTAAAGATCAGATCCTAGTCATAAACAATATAATCTACTGTTTGCACAAATTACAGGACCAGTCTAGCAATTGTTCATACACTAATCTGGCAAATGTTCAGACAATAATATCATGTTCACACCGGTCCATTGCAACACCAAGTTAAGACACAAATACAAACTGAATTCAGTAGTTGTTAAGCAGCAACTTAGGACTCCTTTGGAACACATGATTTTAGAAATATAGGAACAGAAAAAATGCAGGATTGAGATGTCATATATAAGCAAATCTTACAGGAATGCAAAACACAGGAATTTGTAAGATGATGTGTTTGGATAGCTCAGAGGAAAATAACACTGGCATTTGGATGAATTCTGGAGAGAGAAGAGAGACAAAGAGAGAAGATGCATTGAACTTCTCAAATGAAAATTAAAATGAGGTTGGAGCTCATGTGCAAAATTTCTATGGAATTGTGGTATAGGATTGCAATCCAAAGAAATTTAGCTAACTTCAATCCTATGCTCCAAAGAACCTATTTAGGAAAATTTCCTTAGGATTTGAATCCTTTGAAATTCCTATGAAAATACTCCAATCCAAAGGAGCTCTTCGTTATACCGTGAAATGAAAAGAAGGTTTAAGGTCCTTTGCATATAAATAAAATAAAATTGTCATCTACATGGCAGGAAGGCACAACATGAGATGTGACAGGCTATTTTTTATCCCAAGATGTCGGCAAAAGTTTCACCATTTTCCCATGGGGGCACAGTAATGCGTAGCGGAAGTCACTTAGGGCCTCGGGGGATGAGGCCCTCCTTCTGGTTTGATACAAGAATCAATCCGCAGCAATACGAAGATCCCGCTCTCATCAATAGGTTGCACCACTGGTTGGAGAGGAATTGTCAAGCTACAAGTGGGTAACTATATCCTTTTAAGCTCCACTCCCAAAAGCACAGAGAAAGGAGACTGATCTCAACTAGCCTCGGCTTTTTCAAGGAAACTCTATCTTTAGTAGCGATCACATGACGTCGACCCAACGGAAAACATACTGTACTACTACAAACATTTCAGAATGGAAAACGAAATTGAACAATTTCCAATACTGGTTTCGGATGGCATTGATTTTTTGCAATCTTCGTAGAGGCTTTTAGTATAGTATAGGTATGCATATGCTTGCCTTGCTTAAGGGCGGCTCTTGGGTCAAGCAAGTTTTTGTAGACCTGATCCAATCCTAGCTCGAACTAGGATCACAATACGCATTTTGAGAACGGGCACCTAGGAATAGGCCCTGCCCAAATGCCCTCCCGAGATCGGACTCGAGGGAGGGTAAGGCCGGAACGAGGTCTAGCCCAAGTGGAGGCCACCCTCGAAGGGAATGCCAGCAAGCGAGTAAGCAAGCCCAAGTCCATGCAAGAAGGCTCACTGGATATATCCAAATTCAAAACCCATCAAAGACTCTCCTAAAGGATCTGAGTCCATCCAAATGATATTAAACAAAATCCAATTCTGGAAAGAAAGGCAAAGTAAGGGATTTCAGTCTGCTCAGAGATTGAATATCTCTCACACGTCTGATTCATCCTAACAACTATTGATTTGGAGCCAATCAAATATCACGGTGTGTCAAACTATGTCAGGTGGGAAACAGAAGGAATATTCAACTTCTTTCTTTCCAATGAGAACGGCAGCACGTGTCCTATATCCCCATGTGCGAAGGGATGCCATTTATGCTAGCCCGGTTTTCAACAAACTTCTTTGGTGTAGGGGGGATTTTGCCTACCCAAAAATTGTCCAAGGTTCCATAAATCTTACTCGATCCTTCCCAAGATGAACAATAATAAGGGTTGTCGATGTTTTGTATCAGCAATAATAATATGGGGCTACTCGTGAGACCTAAACTTGATGGACTGCAAAGGAACACGAACAAGTTATACTGGTTCAGGCCCTCGAGATGAGGTAATACCCTACATCTAGTTGTGGTATATTGCCTTTGAGGTTTCTCTAGTGAGATTCTTCTTCTGCCCTCAGGGGGCGCCCTGCCTCCCCTTATATATCGGGGGACAGGGTTACAGAGTACGAATCCTAGTCGTACTCCGATCAAGGGATTTCCTTCTAGAAATACAACGTGCCCGACTAGGACTATATCCTTTCCTTGTCATGCAAGGTAATGTATGTCGAGTCCTATTGTACCCCTAATTACAAGGTTAGGCCCATCCTCTATCTGAGTGGCCCTAATGCTTTCCATGAGGTACCTGAGGCCCATGGCCTCCACAGCAGCCCCTGAGACCTTCATAGTTGAGTCACAACTGATGCCAAGTGTTCATCCTCCACGGTGAAGAATTCTCAAGTGCATTGCTCTCGAGTACTCTTTGTCCGGGTGCTTCTTCTCCCGAGTCCTGCTTCATGTCAGCTGGCAACGAGGCTATGAAGGGCTTCATAGAAAAATATGAATAGTGTGCGCCGAATAGGCGCACCTATTTGGTGTAGCCCCCGACTTTGTGCTTAATTGTGAAATAATTAAACATAAAGTCAAAGATCTTTAACCTTTCAGTCTTTCCCAAGTAGTATACTACATGGAAATTAGACTCTTCAACATCATGTCAGCTGGAAGAATTTTTGCTCTGGGCAATTTTTGGCTAAGCATGTAAGCCGAGTACCACTTTTTGGTTTTTAACCCAATGTATGATTAGGTGTACTTGAGAGATACCTACATCCCCAATTTTGATGGAGACCAGTTGTTGATCCTTATAAGGATGTATCCTCAATACCTAGTAAATAATCAAGATACCCGAATGTATAGACCCGGCTGTAGGCTTAGCGTGAAGTGTATTTGATTATTTAATCGGTTCTTGTAAAATAGCACCTGCATCACGATTTTAACGCGACCAGCGGGCGACCCACTAGGACATACTATTTAAGAACTCATATCTTTGGCCTACTACTAAATAAGCTAGCCGAAACTGACCTACCCAGCGTAGCCCTATAAAATTGGCATCCCTCGCATGTCAGGATGAGTACTTTAGCGTCGGTAACTGCAATCAGCTAGAAGAATCCTTGTCCACAAGCCTTTCCGACTTACGTTCTAGATGCATCATGGTTGCCACAGATGCCCGAGTAGGTATATTGCAGGATCTGCTTGCCCTCCTTAGGTGTGACACAGTGCATGAGAACTCCGGATGCGCTTCGACCATATAGGTCTTTTTTTACTACAATAAAGGTTTTGCTTCGTCGCTTGATTTACTCGGCTTCGTTGTAATCTTTAGGAAGTTCGTTTTCCAGTGAAAATAGAACAATTGGAGCCTCCTAGTCTTGAAAAATAATGAGCACCTCCGTAGATTCCGAGTTTGATGATGCTCTCGACTGAAAGCTCCAGTAGTGGCTTGTTGCCATGTTTTTTGCCAGATAGGTACCCGAACGCTGCGCTAGCGCAGGATTCGGCCGGCGACCCTCTTGGGGTATACCCAATCTGACAAAATTGTAGCCGAATAAGGTACCCGAACCTCGCATAAGCATAGGATTTGGCTGGCGACCCTCATGGGGCATACTCTACCCAACAGAGTTATGGCCAAATAAGGTACTCGAACCTTGCATCAGCATAGGATTCGGCTGGCAACCCTCATGGGGTATACCCAACCCAGCAGAGTGGTACCCGAGCTCCGACTAGTCCCAGAGGTCGGTTATTAGCCGAATAAGGTACCCGAACCTTGCATTAGCATAGGATTCGGCTGACAACCCTCATGGGGCGTACCTTACCCAGCAGAGTTGTGACCCAATAAGATATCCGAACCTAGCATTAGCATAGGATTTGGCTGGTAACCCTCATGGGGCGTACCCTGCCCAGTCAAGTGGTACCTGAGCCCCGACTAGTGCCGGAGGTCGGTTATTAGCCCACATGGAGTGTACCAAAGTTAAGGTGACATTCGAGTCCCGATTGGCGCGAGTACTTGGACAATAGCCCTCGTGGAGCATTCCAAGTAATTCTTGAAGCGTCGCACTCTAAGTGTATCATGGCAAACTGGTCCATCCCCCGAGTGTAGGAGATAGGCTCGTAGCCCTGAGTTCATGTTACACGTATCCGGAACTGGCCCTGCATTATAAACATATCGGATGAGTAGCATCTGATGAAGAAAACAATCACTCGAAGAAAATTTATGTATTTTACAATAGATGTAAATATGTGTTCCTCCTCTTATTGATATTAATTTCCCTGAGTAGTTGACCCCTTACGTTTAAACACTCTGCCCGACTAGTCATAGCCCCCTAGCGTCGGGAGTCGGCTCATGGCTCTTTCCTAGACACGCGTTATGGGTGACTTGAGTTCGTCTTTCATAGAGCAAAGTTTCACGGATCGGAATTTATGCTACTCAAGTACTTTTGCAATCATTAAGAGCAAAAATAGAAAATACGCAGAATGTACACCTATTAGGTGTAAGCGGCTGTGGCATTGGCGAGGCCGAGTGAGGAATTGACGATCTCAACCCCTTAGATCCGATCCCGACTAGCATTAAGCCGTATTCGAGTCAAACCATAGGGAAGTGAGTTGCCTCCTGACCCATTTAGATGAGAATATCATATAAAGGAGAAAATATTTATCAGAAAATGACTTAGTTGTTCGGTATTGCACAAGTTGGGAGTGGGGATGCCATCCTTGCATTTGAGCTTTTGAGCCCCCGAGCATGTCACTTATCATTTTGATAATCATCAGTTCTAGGAGGTCGAAGACGGTTGCGACCGACTACCACAATGAAGTCATCCGACTTGCGTTTACGGTTCCCAACCTTAGTCGGGGCCACGTCATCGGTGTCCTTCCGCTCTTTCTGTCGGGGTGCCTTTTTTGTCATCGAGGGCCTCAGCAACAGCGTCGACCGAGTTGGCGTATTTGTTCACCATGTCGAATAGAGCTTTGATAGAACTTGGAGGCTTTCGAGTGAACTTAGCGATGAACGGGGTGTCCATGACTCCTTTTCGAAAGGCGGCGATGATGACCTCGTCCTTGATCTTTGGGATTGAATTCCTCTTCTCAGAAAACCTTTTAATGAAATCATGAAGAGACTCATTCTTTCTTTGATGCAACTGATACAGATCGTACATGGAAGATAGCCTCTCGTATATTCCTTGGAAGTTGGCGATGAAGCGTTCCCGGAGTTCTCCCCAGGAGCCAATTGACCTCTTAGGAAGTCCAGTTAGCCATATCCTCGCTGAGTTAGCTAGAGCAACTAGGAGGTAGTTAGCCATGGCCTTGTGATCTCCTCCAGCTATTTAGATCGCCAGAGTGTAAACTGTGAGCCAGGATTCGGGGTTGGTCTTCCTGTTGTATTTTTAATTCCTGTTGGCTTGAAGCCTGACGGCCAATCGACTTGTTGAAGCTCGTGGGTGAAGGCCGGTGCACCTTTATCTGTGTGAGGACTCCGACTCAAACTACGGCAGTGAAACCACTCATGATGGAGGCCGAAGTGCTCATTCTCATCTTCTAGTCGGCGACGTTCATCTTCCTCGCATTCACGGCATCGTGCGTTGATGTCGTACCAAAGATCACATCGTAGTCGGCCTCGGACATCCTGGTTATCTCGACGGTCGTCTTGATGTCGGCGCCACCGGTCGTTATTGTGGTTGCCGAGTGACGTGTGGCATGACTCCGTGTGCAGCTAACTGGAGCTGGCCGCTCAGCGTCATGTTGAGGCAGATGAGACTGCCGTTGGAGAAGCCGACCTGTTGGTCGGTATGAGAGTGTCACCCGACTGTTGACGCTACTGGCATGCAGCAGCGGTGATCATGGCTTTAATCCTTGCTATCGTCAGGGTGGCCTAGTAATCAGGCCCAAATTGCAGTGTATCCAGTAAGATTGCAGCGGCCACGACATTCTGTTGAGGGGTCACAAAGATGTCATGGTCGCTGACTCGGGTTTGGAGGATCTCCCGTTGAGTAGTGCGCCCGGCCTTGCGTAGATTGTCGTTGCAAACATCGCGCTCAGCCTACAGGCGTCTTGCGTCTTCCTCCTGTTGTTCACGTAGTCGGCGGGCTTCCTCTTCTTGCAAATCGCATAGTCGGTGTGCCTCCTAAGTGGGAGTTGAGCCCTTGGACGCTATGACCCCAACCTCCCTGGACCGATCTCGAGCGGCTCTAGGCCATATCCGAGTTGAATTCCAGAGGATTGAGTCTGCCACATCAGATTGGAATTGAAGATTGTTGCGGCGTTGTCGAGTCTGAGTGGGAAATTAACGATCTCCTCCTCTCTTAGCCCGATCTCGGCCGGCTCAAGACCGAGTCCGAGTCGAACACCGAAAGAAAGAGTTGTCCCTAGACTCAGGCATATTGGAGATCGCTGCAGCATGTTGCCGAAGATTGCTGCAGCGTTGAGTAGGCCAACCGGTGCAGAGTCGGATTGGTCCCTGGCCGACCGGATCGGATCTGAGTCGGACAGGGTAAAGTTGCCGAATTCGTCGGCGACGAAGTTGAGGCTCTCGAAGCTGATTGTTTGCCCCGGGAAGAAGTTGATGCCATCGACTCCCTTGATTGGATCCATCAGGCTTGATGAAGATGATCTCGACGAAGCCCCTACCTAGCGTGTCAACTGTCGATGTTTTGTATCGGTAATAATAATATGGGGCTACTCGTGAGACCTAAACTTGATGGACTGCAAAAGAACACGAACAAGTTATACTGATTCAGGCCCTCGAGATGAGGTAATATCCTACGTCTAGTTGTGGTATATTGCCTTTGAGGTTTCTCTTGTGAGATTCTTCTTCTGCCCTCAGGGGGTGGCCTGCCTCCCCTTATATACCAGGGGACAGGGTTACCAAGTAGGAATCCCAGTCGTACTCTGACCAAGGGAAGTCCTAGGAATACAACATACCTGACTAGGACTATATCCTTTCCTTGTCGTGCAAGGTAATGTATGCCGAGTCCTATTGTACCCCTAATTACAAGGTTAGGCCCATCCTCTATCTGAGTGGCCCTAATGCTTCTCATGAGGTACCCGGGGCCATGGCCTCCACAAGGGTTTAGATCCCAAGTAGATACAATACTTCTACGCCTAGCCTCGGAAAAAATCCTTCTTAGGCCTTATTCTATGCTTGAATGCGCAAGACCGAAACTCAAAGAGATAACATAAGAACTAAAGCCAGGAGGTATTTGATTTAACGGATTTCGAGCCCCTTTTCTTTTTTATCTCATTCAGAATGGAGGAAATGGGATTCAAAATGGCCACACCCAAAAAGTAACATACACGACAATTCTATAATTCTTCATCCTTTTTCTTGTGATAAGGCGGAAAAGTATCTTTTTGCTATGGCATATGATTTGATACTTGCCAACACGGAATAGAGACTCGCACTTGAGAACTTTTTGGAGTGGTTCTAATGTTAGTCAGATTGACTTCTTCCTAACGCGATGAGCAGATCAGAAGTATTTCAAGGATTGTAAGGTGTGGAGGCCATAGGCCCCAGGTACCTCGTGAGAAGCATATGGGCTACTCAGACAGAGAATGGGCCTAACCTTGTAATTAGGGATACAATAGGACTCGGCATATATTTCCTTGCACGACAAGGAAAGGATATAGTCCTAGTCGGGCACATTGTATTCCTAAAAGAAAATCCCTTGGTCGGAGTCTGACTGGGATTCCTACTCTGTAACCCTGTCCCCCGGTATATAAGGGGAGGCAGGGCGCCCCCTGAGGGCAGAAGAAGAATCTCACCAGAGAAACCTCAAAGGCAATACATTATAACTGTACGTAGGGTATTACCTCATCTCGAGGGCATGAACCAGTATAACTTGTTCGTTTTCCTTTGCAGTCCATCAAGTTTAGGTTTCATGAGTAGCCCCATATTCTTATTGCCGGTGTAAAACATCGACATAAGGGTGACACCTGGAGAGAGTGTAGCAACCCAGCATAGATTTTTAGTACTCTATTGTAGTATTAAGAGATGGAAGAGAAGGAGCAAGGGAGCCTAGGATTAGGTGGTGGAATTTGAAAGGGGATAAGCAAGTTATGTTTAAAGAGAGAAAATAATTAATGAGACGGAGTGGAAGTTCGGTGAGGATGCTAACTCAATATAGAATGAGATGGCTCATTATATCACGTTAGTGGCAAAAGAAGTTTTAGGTGAATAGAGAGGAAACAGACTGACCAAACAAAAAGAAACCTTTAATCTTTCTATTATATATATAAATATGAGGAGTCTATATATAAATATGATGAGTCATGATCTGGCCTGGTCGACCCAATCATGACTATGGGACCTTTTCTCGATAAATGCTTTTTTCTCGTTTAGTACTTTACCTATGTAAACTCTCTCTTTTTCTTTTCTTAGAGAAGCACAGGATTCCCTTTCTTCTCGGAACACTAATACAATCACACTTTCTTCCTTGTCCCGCTAACCTATTATTTTTTTAAGAAAGAATTTTTAGCTTGAACTATCAATACTAGCCTAATTGATTGTTGGAATAGAACTTATGTAACTGGCAGGGACAGCTTATATAGAACGCTTGTAGGGAACCAAAAACCAACCTGCTCTGCTAGGAAAACGACCCTGGAGACCAACCTGATAGACTAATCCGTGAACTTCAAATAAGTCCCTACTTTCCTAATAAGGGTACTGGTCGCAAGGAGAAAAAGAATGGCCCTACAAAATGACTCTCCTAAAATCAATGCCTAGAAGTCATTTTAAGATAGGTTAATATAAGATATGCTTAACACTTAGGCTTAGCAAGAGGGACTGGCGTGGGAGACCGAGATAACCATAGATTGATTGTGCAGGCAGGTAATACTCATTTTAACTAGAAAGAGGATATTATAAATGAGTATTGGTTATAGTCACACTCCCAAACTCCCGAGAAGTCTATTTTACTTAACTCTAGGACTTGCTATAAGGATGGATTGCTTTTACCCTAGAACCCTCTATCCCGATCTTGAATTGCGCTTGGTGCCCCTAGGTTGGGCACAAACCCAGGTAGCCCCTAAACCTGGGCTCAGTAAAGAGCGGCATCTGAATCTCACAGCAATCCATCCTACGCAGGTGGAGAAAAAGGGGCAAAATCTTAGTGGCCGACCTAATATCACTACTAACTTCTGACCCTTATGCCACGCTTTTTTGTCGCAACGGCGAGATTTGGTTGCAACAAGGGTTGTTATCGCAACGATTTTCACTTTTGGTTGCGATAGATTGGATTTTTGCCACAAAGATTGTTTTGTGGCCCTAAGTATGGAGATCGTTGCGAAAAGTAAGTGTTATCGCAACAAATTATTGAATGGTTGCAATAAGTGATTCCTGTTGCCACGATTTGATTTGCGTTGCGGGCAAGTTTATTGTCGTTGCAATACTAAGGTGATATTCCAACTCTTTATATGATGGTTGCAATAGCCCGTCTATGTCGCAACAAATATGTTTCGTTGTATATAATAGTCGCTTGCGTTACAAAAAAGTGGTACATATAGCAACGAAAAAATAAATCGTTGCAATCACTAAGGTTGCAACGATTATGGTTTCGTTGTATGTAATAGTTTCGTTCGTTGCAAAAAGGTTGTACATATAGCAACGAAAAATTACATCGTTGCAATACCTAAGGTTCTCCACTTTAATGGTTACATAAAAAATTAAAAAAAAACACCACCAGCAAGTTTCGAACCTGAGACCTCAAAGTTAAGAAGATAGGCGCCTACCATTAGGGCATGTACAGTGGAGAGACAGGGGTCCGTCTATAAGATGCTGAAATCTGGCATAGAGACAGCTAAAAGACAGTTCATACAATGGAGTGTCTATTTTAGTGTCTTTATGCTGTTTAATGCTTTGCATGTGGCTAGGATCAATCATGAATAGTATTTTGTATGCCCATGTGTTGCTATTTCATAAAAGTACTTATCAGGCATAAATTAGATTAACATGGTAATAATATTTATTTATAATAATAAAGATACACTATATAGTATATATAATTGTATCATTGTTTTGCTAAATTTCTCTCTTTACATAGCGTTGCCATATGTGACTGATTAGGTCCTTCTTGAGTTGCTTATGTGTCGGCCAAGCTTTGATAGCGGAATTCCTCCGAAGAACCTCTGCGAAGCATGGATTCGGGTTGTCGCTTGTACGCACTTCTGATGGCAATTCGTACAGTCCAGACCGTCCGAACAGAGTGAGGATGGTCCGGACTATATAATGTGAAATGGCAACAATTTGTACAGTGCGGACCATCCGAACAAGGTGAGGATGGTCCAGACTATATAATGTGAAATGGCAACAATTTGTACAGTGCGGACCGTCCGAACAGGGTGAGGATGGTCCAGACTATATAATGTGAAATAGCAATTTGTACAGTCCGGACCAACGAAAGGTTGTACATATACCAACGAAAAATTACATCATTGCAATACCTAAGGTTCTCCACTTTATTGGTTACATAAAAAATTAAAAAAAACACCACCAGCAAGTTTCGAACCTGAGACCTCAGAGTTAAGAAGATAGGCGCCTACCATTAGACCATGTATGTGTTTGTGTTTCTAATAGCTAGCGTATCCTATACAAATTAATGTAGACCCGTTTATGTATTGGAAAAGGATCTAATCTAATTACTATCACGTACGTCGCGGTCTCTCTCTTCCCCGTCGCTGCTTTGTTTCCCACGTGCGTCGTGGCTTTTGATCCCCCCGTCGCGGCCTCTCTTCCCCCGTGCGCCGTCCCTGCGAGCAGCGTGGTCAAGGCCCTCGTTCCCTACAGCTAGCAGCGTGGTCGCGGCCTCCCTGCAGCCGGTGTCGTCGTGGCGCGCCCTCCCTGCAACCGGAGTCGTCACGGCCCTTGAATTCCCTGCAGCGACGGCATCTTGGTGCCCTAGTTCCTTCCTACTCATCGACGAGCAGGGCCGTGCCCGTGGGCGACGCTCCGTGTTCATCTCGTCTCCGGCCGGCGCTCGTCCGTTCAACGTTCATCTAGCAAGCAGACACCAACAACAGGCATAGTTATTAGAACCGGACCGGACCGGCGGTTGGACCGGTAAAAGACCGAACCAGAGACTATATCGGCTCGGTTCACTTAAAAGACCGTCCGTGCAATCGAACCGGTAAAAACCGGTTGAACCGGGCGGTTTTTTACGAAACCGGTGGACCGGCCGGTTTTATTAGAACCGGCCGGTTTTTGTTTGTGGACCATGTTACCCCTCTTTTTTTTTGGATCACACGACTGAGTATGGGCAAAATCGTAAATGTTTTTTAAGGGTTGCCTTGCCTGTGCTGCTCTCTGCCTTGGGTCTAAATCAATTGAATCGATCCCTATCGGCGGCGCAGGCGCACGGCGGCGGCGGCCGCGGAGGCAGGGCCGCGGAGGCACAGGCGGCAGCGGCGCAGGCGCACGGCGGCGCAAGCACAGGAGGGGCAGGCGCAGGCGGTAGCGGCAGAGGCAGCGGCGCAGGTGCACGGCGGCGACCGCGGAGGCAGCGGCGCAAGTGCACGGCGGCGGCCGCGGAGGCACAAGAGGCGCAGGTGCAGGAGGCGCAGGCGCAGGCGGCAGCAGGCGCACGGCCGCGGAGGCGCAGGCGCAGGAGGCGGCGGAGGCAGCGGCGCAGGCGCACGGCCACGGAGGCGCAGGCGCAGGAGGCGGCAAAGGCGCAGGCACAGGCCGCAGCGGCAGAGGCAGCGGCGCAGGCGCACGGCCTCGGAGGCGCAGGCACAGGCGGCAGCAGCAGCAGCAGCAGCCACTTTGATTGACGCCGAACGGCGCGCCATCTCCCACCTAGCATGGCACATGGCTAATGGTTAGTACTCAGACTTTCTAGGATGATAAGTGAGTGTATGTAGAAGATGACAATGTTCTTAATCCCTCCATTTTCTAGGATGATAAGTAAGTGTATGTAGAAGATGAGTTCTTGTTTCCACCAACTCTAAACAAAAAAAAAGAATCTTTTCTAACTTCTCCATTAATCTTATTCTTGTATATGCAGTAATTAAGACTCTTGTGGGAGTATCAGACCGTTTGTTAAATTTGAATTATGAAGTAAGAACTTATGTACCGGTTCAATTCATCCGGTCTAAAACTATTGAACCAGCGGTTCAACCGTTTCTTAATGGTTGGACCAGTGAACCAATGAACCGATGGTCTTGCCGGTTCAATGTCCGGTCCAGTCCTAATAACTATGACGACAGGGACAGGGAACATGGGCGCCCATCGGCATCGATATACTGAAGCCGCCCTTGAAACCGAAGACGAACATGGGTTTCCTTGTCAATATAACCCCAGGTACATTGTTTGTTTAATCTAGTTTATTAGATTCATATTTATTCCCACCACAGCAGTTTCCTTGTCGATTGATTAGCAGCAGAGGGGTGTGGATTTGCCCTGTGAATATTGTTGTAGTAATGGTTCAATGCTATGAACCTTTCGTGTCAGGTCAAATGAGCAAAAGCTAACTGAATGAAACCTGAAAGTTACAATGAGTATTTGTACGAGCGGTGGAATAGGATATATGCTAGTACTACTTTGTCTTTGCGAGATTGCAGGCAAGTCATTGCCCTGGTGACCTGACGTTGCCACGGACGAGGTTGTGCCGTTGGTCATCTTCTCTGTTGTTACTGTACCAAGTTCTTTGCCTTTTCCTCACACATCGGTGGCTCAAGCAAACAAGCAGAAAAACAAGCAAACAAGCACCAAAAGGAGGAAGGTAACTACTGCAATATGTTATCAGCTAATTGGCATCTAAATTCTTGCATCATTTGCTGAAATTTTATCAAATGTGACCTTCCTTGTAGAACTAGAAAATGTAGAAAATACATTTAACATACGTGCTGAAAACTGCAGCTTGTGCAGTTTTGATTGGGTGAATTGTTCCGAGTAGTAATTTACCTTTTCTGTGATACTTAATAATACCAAAGTTGTAGAGGGTTTAGAGATGTTTGTCATCATGAAAGGTCATGATTTTAGCCCTGGAGAATTGGGAGTTATGAATTTTGTAATTAGCCGGTCAGGTTTTGACCTTGCTCTGAACAGCAGTGGGCGTTTGTGTTTTTCGACCATAATAACTGTAGAATCTTATTTAACAAATAACTAGAAAGATGTAGAGAATTTCATGGGCTTTCCTTATTGTAAAAGAATATAAATTTTTATTGTCTAGAACTCTAGTTATGATTTTTCTAATCAACTGTACTGCTGCTGCCTTCAAAATTCAGAGAATTTGATAGCAAACTGATTATATGTACATAACTGTTTCAATAGTTTTGATTAATTAGAACCATGTTATATCTGAATCTCTTTACATTTTGTGCAAGAATTAGTAAACTTAATATTGTTCTAATATCGTGACCTTCCTTGTAGAACTAGGAAATGTAGGAAATACATTTAACATACGTGCTGAAAACTGCAGCTTTTGCAGTTTTGATTGGGTGAATTGTTCCGAGTAGTAATTTACCTTTTCTGTGATACTTGATAATACCAAAGTTGTAGAGGGTTTAGAGATGCTTGTCATCATGAAAGGTCATGATTTTAGCCCTGGAGAATTGGGAGTTATGAATTTTGTAAGTAGCCGGTCAGGTTTTGATCTTGCTCTGAACAGCAGTGGGCGTTTGTGTTTTTCGACCATGATAACTGCAGAATCTTATTTAACAAATAACTAGAAAGATGTAGAGAATTTCATGGGCTTTCTGTATTGTTAAAGAATATAATTTTTTGTTGTCTAGAACTCTAGTTATGATTTTTCTAATCAACTGTACTGCTGCTGCCTTAAAAATTCAGAGAATTTGATAGCAAACTGATTATATGTACATCACTGTTTCCATAGTTTTGATTAATTAGAACCATGTTATATCTGAATCTCGTTACATTTTGTGAAAGAATTAGTAAACTTAATATTGTTCTAATATCCCAATCTTATTCTTTTGGCAGTAGGTGGACAAGGTTTCAGTGGGAGGCTCATAATCAAGCGAGGACATAGCCGAGGCGATGACATGCTGGGCTGCTAGGAAACTCTCGAGTGCTGCATAGATGTTAGGAAGTTTTTAAAAAGTTGTCAAATAATGAGTGAACTGTACACTCGTTTATGATTTTAGCTACTATTCCATGGTTTGGCAACATATTGAATGATTGATTATAATTAATATATGTGAGTGCAATTGCTTTTGTTATGGTTTATTGATTTGCAATGATGATTTATTAAACCAAAATTAAATGTTACTAACGTTGCAATAAAAGCTATGCCTACGAGCCGTGATGCGTGGCAATATGCTCTATGGCAACAGACTTATTTACGTTGCAAATAATAGTATTGCCACGATATTACTATTGTTGCAATAACAATTAATCTCCCGCAATGAATAAAATTGCGTGGCAAATGGTTTACTTGCCACGGCATAACGGTCATGGCAACAATACCTTAGGCAACAAAATTCTAGCGTGGCAACAAAATTCTATTGCTACGCTATTGCTCGTTGCATTTACCACCTGTTGCTACGAAGACGAGCGTGGCAAGTGCTCATATTGCCACGCCAGTGAATGTTGCGATAACGCCCTATTGCCATGCTTGGCAACGAACAGCTATGGTTGCAAGAAAAGCTAACTCTTGCAATGCCGAACTACCAAAGGTTGCAAGTTCTTATTGCAACGTGACTTTTTGCAACCATTGGCAACGAACGCGATTTGGTGGCAAGAACTACCTTTTGCAACCAAATTGGGCCTATTGCAACGTTTTCTCGTCATTGCGCAAGGGTTAGAAGTTTGTAGTGTATGTTGGCTCCACTACCCGAATCTATTCCCCTTAATCCTCCAAGCCAATCAATGCCCCATACCCTATATCATGGTCAGTCTCATCTTTAGTGACTCCCATGGTAAGAGGTCGAGGGAAGTGGTGTGGTGGGCCCCCTCACTTTTTTTGGATAGAAGACAAGACCAATGATAAATTCTTTTGAATTTTATTAAGAAATCTTTAGAAGATGTCTCTTCTAGTAAGAGTAGAGAAGATGCCTCATCTCATAAGAATACACTTATTTTTGATCCTTCCTCTATGACTGCTATTCCTATACTATCATAAAGTAGACTACCCTAAGATTTGGGTTGCGATCCTCAAGGAAATAAGCTTGAATCTAACAAATACTATTAGAGTGGGGAAACTTATAGCTACTAGCTCTTTCATTGAAATGTACGAATTATTGCCAGTAATCTGAGAATTCATTGGTTCAAGGTGATGACACACCACCTTTTGGCTTGGTTCAAGCCAGCTTTCCAGCTATCCAATTACCGTGAGAGCTCTTGGACTGTTAGACCAAGTAAAGGTATTTGTCCCTTCCCCTTACGAGCCTGTGGGTGAAAGTGCCCCTCCAATTGCACAAGTCTCTCTAGTCCCAACAAGGGAAAATCAATCCAGTTAGCCAATTTTGGAAAGCTTTTTAAAGTGCTTTACTAAAGAAAGTTCTCTTTCGGCCATTGAGCAAGAGCAAGTATTCAAGCAAGAGTAGAAAGCTTCGATGCATTTGAAGTTCGTTCTTCTACCTGCGAGTTCTGTTACAGCAATTGGGAGTACCCTTTTCACCACAAGTTCTCTTACATTTAGTAAGCCAGCGGCGAGGGTGCCAACTCTTATGAGATCTGACCCCGATTATAGTGAGTGCTTATCCCTTGATCTTTCCTTGGAGTGCCAATTGTATAAGAAAGTCTTAAGCAAGTATATTGAAAATCTTAGGCTCATCTAGTGCCAATGCACGCCCCTCTATTCCCTTAGGGAAGCAGGTCAGCAAGTGGGACTTTAGGTAAGAAAGAATCGTTCTATCTGGACTCTTTTTATAGGGTGTCAGATTCATTCCTCATGGGAGTGTAAGATTCTGATTATCTATAGTATTAGTACCCATAGCGTAGATCCTCGAAATCTTATTTTTTAGATGATATGGTGTACTCTCCAGTCTGGGAATATGCTATAGTATATTGCACGGGACCAACGATAGGGTGACCGTATCTGGCCATTGACAATTAATATATACTACTTTCATTGCTCTTCTTGGCATTCTAGGAGAAGGGCCATTTCTACTTCCATGGAACCAGTTGTTCCTGCGATTCCTGTCTGTTACGGTGCTAGTAAAAGGGAGGTTTTATGGACCAGTTCTTTCTCTTACTTTCTTAGTAGCAGATCCATCATGGAAAGAAGGAAATTTTCATCTGGCGTACCTCGTGTGACTTCTAGCTGTGCCTATCGAGTCAAAGAACCTGCTTCAATGAATAATAGAAGGTATCAGAAACCCCATTAACCCTTAGCTGATCCTGAAGCCACGGTTCTTGCTCCTAGGTACAAATCCATGGTGTAGCACTGCCAACAGTGGACGAGTGCCTACATCGATCTGTCTCCCGATAGGTTTCTTTTCAATCAACACAAGCAGCAGGCATAACTTTTCATTCACTCGCTCTAAGCACGGGAATAGAATAAAGGTATGGGTCCCCTACCTTACCATCCGTTATGTCAGACCAATTGCTAAAGAGTTTTATTCGATTTGAGTGTCCACAATCAGGAGATGGGCCTTTCTCAAATTGAACAGCTGGTATTGTGGCATTCAGATCTGTCTTATTGACCGGCTTTGGTCAAGCAACCGCTGCATTTCTGGAATGGCAACTTCCTACATAACTAGTCTTCCTCTTTTCAAGGAAGTTAGTAGTATCAGACCATATGTAGTTCTCCACCTCTTTTGTTAGACCAGTTCCTTTTGGTGCTAAGTTCCTTACTGCCCCAAAACTATACTGAAGTGGCTTCTTCACTCCATAACAGAAGTATTCTGGTGTGGTGAGCCCAATTTGATTTGTTTAATGCGGGCCCTCCATTATTTTATGTAATCGAAAAACGAATAAAATCAGAAAGGCCATCATTAGGGCAAACAATGCAATAGCTTCGGTGAGAGCAAAGCCCAAAATGGCATAACCAAATAATTGTTTTGCCAATGAAGGATTTTGCGCCACGAAATGAATCGAAGAACTTAGGACGTTTCCAATACTAACAGCAGCTCCAGCTAAAGCAATTGTATCAGCTCTAGCACCTATTTATTTAGCTCCTTCTAACATGTCGATTCGTGGAGACTTGACTTTATTTCACGCTTTTCCATTGCTACTCTCTTTCCTGGGTTGGATTTCTTGTTGATTCCTCTTCTCTCGAACATGAGCGGTAGACTGAACACCCACACAATCTCGATTTGACATGACATAGAGAGAGAGATGGCGATGGTAGTCTCTCTCTCTTCTTTTTTGGGTCAACTATGATATTATTGACAAGCAAAAACCAATGTTTAATTCATACTTACAGATTGATTGGATCTTGAATCAGGCCTCGAAGAATTCTATGGCAATTCATACTTTCTGACCTTGCTTTGATGAGAGGAATAGATATTTCCATGATAGACTTGATCTAGTAGGTGGAGCAGCACAAACCTGTGATCTTTCACTGGATTCAGCAGGAGATAAGTGGAATGTGTTGTTGTGTTTCATATAGATATAGTAGAGTGGCAGGATATATATATAGTATAGTAAGCTATCCTCCACTATCAAACGAGGGGGTTATCCCTGTAATGAAAGAGTATAAATAATTTGGTAAGCAAGCAACAACAAAACCATTTGTATAGGTTGTTAGGAATTATTAACTCAGTATAGAACTATTCAAGATTCCAAGGTTCATGTTCGGAACAGAAACTCTACTTAGGTTGGTACACAATTCTACAAGGTCACGTTTAGACACTAAGTTCATAATATTGTCAATACATTCTACAAGGTCACGTTTTGACACTAAGTTATAGGCAATGCAACCCCAAGTTCAGACCTTGTAAGATTAGATTCAAATATAAAAATTATATGCCACACAGCATCCCACAAAGCATTTTTATTTTGGTTGGAGCAACTGCAACAACAAACATGGCAGGGCAGATAAAGCTGATAAAACGAACATTGCCACAATAAATGAATGCAAGCCATGTATCTCTTGATGATTTATTTTCTTCTCTCCCACTATAGCCCCTGCTATTCAAGTGTTGCATGCATGTGTATAGCATATATTAGTGCTCTAGAGGGCAATTTTACTCTCAAGTGCATGAGTATGGCTAACCTGCAAAATAAAAGTAATGTAAAAAGTTAGTAAGTGATCCATGACTCACTATTAGTTGATTGGAAAAGAGAATTTTTTTGATAATTGTTGTTCATCTGAAAAAGAACAAATATACTAAAACTATTCACTGAAAAAAACCACATCTGACATCTCATTACATATTTAGCACTGAATTTCCAAAGAACACATGAACTGAAAACTATAGGGACCAATATTAATAATCCACAGAAGAAAGTGAGGATCCGCTTTTGACGTATGTTCATAAAAAACAAAGCTCCTTATTGGATTCAAAATCATTGGCATCAATGCAACCCAAAAAGGAGTTTGCCTTGTGAGAGTAAACACATATTAAATTTGGTTCCCAGAGGTCTAAATTCCCAAGAAACCCGTACAAGTTTTGGATTTCCATTTGATGTAGTAATATGCTATAATAGGCTGTAAGACATCGGAATGATTTAGCATTAGCACCTTGATCTATTCCCCCATACATGCATACTGGAAAATGCAATCATTAGTGAAGATGTTATGTAAACATGTCCTTATGAACCCTTAGGAAAGGCTAACCAGAATTTCATGTCCATGTGAGGCATTCATTTTGTGGCAACTTGAAGTATAAACATGTACAGTACACACTCCTACAGATTTGAACACATGTCTCAATACAATTTAAGATAAATATGGTTTATGAGCAATCGGCTTCTGACTTTTAAAAAGCTGCTTTATTGTTTAGAAATGCAATCTCTAGTATGATCTTAAGATGTCCATTTGCACCAACAATAGAAAAAATTATAGAGACCAATTATGAATTGTTTATTTGATTTAACTGTGCATGTTCCATACAACTGGCAAAGAAACATACAAATGAGCTGAAAAGAACCATACAAACGGTTAGGAGTTGTCCTTTTTTTTTACCTATAATAAGGTAATGAATGAGTGATATGAGTAGATACGATGTGAACAACTGGAAAAAAATTACTATGAACATAGATATGATATACAAGTCCTATAGCTACTATGCATACTGTATTGTGTGTAAACTAAGGAACTTCGGAACTCATGACATATACAGATATCTTGCATACATATTGTTCTCTTTGTTTAACACAATTTTAGACTACCAAAAGCCGAGGATGACTTTTCTTGAAGAAAGGGAGGATGATGTAGATACACCATGCTTTTGAACATTCTCCTACGCATGCGAATCAAATTATAAGGTGAACTCCTTTCTCTCTAAATATATATGTAGAGTATATGAGAATTTGATGCTACATAATATTTGTCACTTCATTGTTTGTAGATGTAAGAGAAGTGAACAATTGACATTCACAGACATGTGGGTCAAGCGGGAGGTGAGGGAGGTAGCGGCATGTATGAAATAGATCTGTTGTTGTTCTATTCATGAAGTTCATGGTGAATTTTGTTTGACACGAAGACTTTCGGCATACATGGTTTACATACATGGAAAGCTTGTCAAGTGTACTTTCCAACGTAACAAGCGACATGTGATTCGGAGTTTTCTACACTGAGTTACGTTTATGTGAAGACTCGCTGCACAGGCAGATCGGGTGACGTGCAGGCAGTAGCATTGCTGATAAACGTGGGCTTTGCACGACTTGTTTCAACGAGGTTCTACTAGTCAAAGGCCTATCTAGGGTTGGTAAGGATTCTATCTACAAGTTCCCCATGGATTCAAGTCTTCTAAAACAAGGAGTTTGAAGAAAAGAAGGAAAATGCCCAAATCGGATTCGGTTTAGCTGTCAGACCAGCCCATACTAAAATGACCCAAACTCTCTCGTCCGAAGTCTGTTTTAGACGTGTGAGTACTTCTTGGAAAGCTAAATTTATGGACCACATTATGGATAGGGTCTAGGATAACAATTCCTTCTGGTTTCATGGTAAAGGATGAAACAAACCATCGGATAGGTTTCTATATTTTATTGTATATGATTCCTATTTAGTTTCTAACTTATGTAATGGTTATATAAGCCTTTGTAAACAACCCAGGAGGGTAGACCACGTTTAATATACACATATTTTCGTAGCAATGTTGCTCTTGTTCTTCTCCTAGGGTTTGTGCCGCTACCGCCAAAACTAGAGTAGGGATTTGGGAGTTTCTGCCGTCGATTGTTTTTGCTTTTCCTTTCAAGGAATTGAGGGAGCAATAGATCCACTTTTGCATGGTTGAGTGGATCATCTATTGCGTGTGGTTTTGTGAATTTCTGGTGAAAAGTGTGCTGCAAGAGTAGCATGTTGTTCATCGTCTTCGTTGATTTCACGGTGTATCCAGATTCTACGTCAAAAAGGTCGGGCGCCCCGTATTATCTTGGTATCAGAGCACGGTTGTCTCGGTAGGATCTTTTACCTTAGCTACATATTATTATTTTTGTCCTATACACGAAACCATAAAAAAAGTAGCCCATAGTTTGCATTATGGTTCTAATATTATTTTTTTAGGTTTTAGTCCATTAGACTTGTGTTTTGTTGCTGATCTTTGTTTTTCCTTCATGTTACCTTTGAACCTATATCAATGTGTCTTCTGCTTGTGCTAGTTCTTATTTTTTTTGATAAGTTTTTAGTGCTAAAACTAAAACCCTAATGTGTCCCTTGTTTTCGTCGCGTTCTGAATTTTCAGTGCGCACATTGTCGGTAAAGCTGTCGTAAAAGTTAGATACCAACTCGGAATTCAGTGTTTAAATACTTGTTGGTTAACACATGTGGTGTTCTACAAATCTTTGTCTCTAGTGGAAGTCGATATTTGGCTTTTATCTACATGTTTCTGACCCAACAAAATTCAACAATTGTTCTGAGTTTGTGTCATCTTTTAGTTTCGATTTGAGCTTTAGTTTCAGTTTCAGTATGTGTGTTTTTAGTCCTTTAACTAGAAATATATAAAACAATTAGAGAACCATTCTGTTCTTTGTGAATACTTGAATACTTTGAACCCATTAAGACTAGTTTAAGAAGTTGCTCTTAGGCTTTGCATATTTGTGAGTTCTATTGAACAATCATATCTTATCATTATTGTGCAATCTAGTGTGCTGATTATAGTAGAAAAATAAGAAAAGAAAAAATTTTAGAAAGAAAAAGGTTGAAAACAAAAAAAAAGAAAAAAAAAGAAAGAAAAGTGCTACGATCACCACATTGATTGGTTTTATTTGCTACTTTTTTTAGAAGTTGCTTGGCTTGTGTAAATCTTGTAGCCTAATTCTGAATTTGAGCAATCATCTAGCGTTTCTCCTTGTACTTTTGCAACACGAGCTTTGGTTTTAAAATTCATATTGTAATAGCTCATTCCTTGGTTGCATAAGTCCCAGTATCATTGTGTTTGAGTTGCTATATACTTCACTTATATCTTGTGATCAGCAACTAGGCATACTGTTCTAATTTGGACTATTACTTAACAAAACAATATCTAGAATTCAGAATTGCTAGGACATACACTACGCCTTCCAAGCTCTACATATTTACTACTTGTGCATTTGCTGTTGAACTATGAATTCGCTTAACCCTCACATTTGAGTTATCTACTGCCAGCAGTGTGATCAGGCCCTCATCTCAAGAAGGAAGGATAAGAATATCGATTGGTAAGAACGGTGTAGTTGGAAGTTTCCACAATATATAGATAGGAACTTTTTGTATAACTAATTATGGCAGGAAATATGAAGTTGATGTTGCACACAAGTGATATCTTTTTGTATGAAGAAGATGGTAGAAGTACCAAGTTGTTTCACTCAAGATGCAAAGTCAAGTCTGTTTCTTATGCCATCACAAGTAATGATTTTAGCATGGTGAACTTGGTCAGTATTGAGCTCGTGGATAAATTAAACCTAACCACATATCCACATCCTGATCCATATCTATTAGAGTGAACAAGTTGCAATCTTAGTATTATAAGAAGAGTAAAGGTGCCCTTTTCATTAGGAGAATTTTTAGATAATGTTGAATGTGATGTGGTTCCAATACCTATGTCATCATGTCATATATTAATAGGATGACAATAGATGAAGAGTCATAAGCTTAAATATGATCGTAACACAAATTCTTATTCGCTGTTACAAAAAGGAAGGCAGGTGATACTTCGTCCAATGCCTTCAACCTTATTCCTTTTTTATAGAGAGAAGAGGACGGAAAAAACAATGGAATATATATTATCCAAGAAGCAAGAGTACATAATCGAGCATGGGACATTCCCTTCGGCTAATGTGACATGTACATTTGTTACATCGCATCATGCAACACAGCAAATTATGGTTGATGGCAAATATGCCATTGCTAGTCTATGGTTAATCGAGGATGAGATGCAAGAAAACCCATATGAGGAAGAGAGCCACATAGCCAAATTGAGTGAGAGAGTCAAAAAGAGCAAGTCGTATGATTCCACCAAATGTGATGTTGAGTATATCCAGTTTCTAAGTGTGAGAGATACACCAAATAAAAAAAGAGAAGTAGATGATAAGTCATGTGAGGTTATTTTTGAAACTAACAAGTTAATCTCTACTTTTAGTGTTGTTTATCACAATATACAGGTTGAGAAAGATGAGAAGATAGCCAGCGTTAAAAATATGATGCTTGTTGTCCTGTGGTTACAAATTCAAGAAAGAGATGCTATGAATCATGAAATGCCTACTATAGAACCTACATCACATCAGGACGATATAGAAGGTAAATTTAATTGTGTTGATTTGCCATTGCAGCAAAAAATGGTGAGTAAATTTGAATATATAAATGCAGCAAATTTCTGGTTTCACGATAAAGGACAAAACAAACCATCGACAGTCCTAAAAGGTTTTTCATATTTTGTTGTATATGATTTCTATTTAGTTTCTAACCTATGTAATGGCTATATAAGTCTTTGTAAACAGCCTAGGAGGATAGACCATGTTTAATATACACATATTTTCTCAGCAATATTGCTTTTGTTTTTCTCCTAGGGTTTGTACCGCCGCTGCCAAAACTAGAGAGGAGAATTGGGAGTTTCTGCCGTCGATTGTTCTTACTTTTCCTTTCAGGGATTATTCTTGGTTTTCCTTTCAGAGAATTGAGGAAGCAATAAATCTACTTTTGCGTGGTTGAATGAATCATCTCTTGCATGTGGTTTTGCGAGTTCGTGATGAAAGGTGTGCTGCAATAATAGCACATTGTTCATCCTCTTCGTTGATTACATGGTGTATCCAAATTTTACGTCGAGAGAGTCTGGTGCCCTGTATCAATGAGTAAGAAGCAATCCAATCCGCCAATCAACGATAAAAATAAAAAGGAGCAGAGCGCATTATCCATGTGAAACCCATTAAAAATGAAACTAAATTAACATACCAATCTTTATACTAGATGAGATCTTATACTTCCTGATATGTAATGTTACGCAATTAGGAAAAATCTCAAAGAGATACACAAAGGTAACCTGAATATATATCAATCTTCATTGATCGGATGCCAGCGTCACAATAGAATAGAACGGGCAACAACCATGGCCAGTGCTCTTGGTACAATTTCAGGAGGAATTTCCTTGGTACAATTATAAGAAGGATGGCTCCATTCTCGAGCACCAGTGCTCTTGAGTGGCATAATTGACGCTGCACTCCCTTGCCATAGAGCATCCCTATTAGGGCATCATCAGCTCATGAGTCCTAGACAAAAGAATAATACCCTGAGAGTCATATTACAATCAGTTAAGGGTTCAAACAATACAATTTCGATCAACTTATCTAAAAACTATCTTCCCTAATTTCTAGGATCTTATTTGACTTCACTAAATAACTTTGTGCCAAACATATGCATAAAAGGATAAGAAAACATCTATAAGATTGATTGGTTGCAATTAGACAACTCTTGATCAGTTGACCTCTTTCTTGAATATGACTAAGCAATAGAGAGTAGCCTGTTTTTTTGTTTAGTCCATAACGCACATCTTGATTAATTAGTGTGGGGCTCAGGCAAGCTATACTGAGAATAAGGCATTACAATTGAACATTTTGATCAGTTTGGATATCTCTTTGTATTAAGATTTAGTTTGAACTAAGACGATAATTTTTGTAAATTCTGCTATGTGATTCATTTCTGCAGATATAGTTTTCTACACTCCTGTTGTTTTTAACTCGTACGTCGTATAATTTTTGCTTTCCAGCCTAGACATCTGCAGAACACTGAACATCTAGAGACTGGAGAGCCTAAATATGGTGATAAACTTTTGGCAAGGCTGCAGAGTTATTACCTACTTGGATTTGGATTTAGAATGTCGGATCTCCAGTGCCTTCTTATTGGGGTTAATCCAATACCTCGCCTGCACGTTCATCTCCGTGAACTCCAGCAGAGGAATCAAAGCTTCATTGCTCAGAGAAACAAAAAGTTAGAAAGCAATGGTAGATTAGCTACAAAACCTATTAACCTTTCTGAAGAAACTGAAAAAATTGCAATTCTCTGCATACCTGAGCCGATGCTCTTCCAAAGATCCTGGTGTTTGGCATCTGGCTTCTTTGGGAAGGACATGGATGATCCGGTCGCTAGCCTTCAGAAGGTTATCCATCACCCGCTTTGCCGCAGCCTTCCTCGACGGTGAGTAATCTATGCAGCATACGAAGGGGATCGTCTGGCGTATCATCGCAACGGGCGAGGAAGCTCTAGGGCAGCGAGGAGGGAAGCGGCGAAACCTTGTGCCCCTCTCCTACCGCCGCCATCACTGCACATGTACCCCGCCCCCTCACTCGTTGCAGAGCTCTACCGGCCGCAACCCACCTCGCTGCTACTCCCCTCAAGGCCTCCTGCGGCAAGCTACTCCCCTCAAGGCCTCTTGCAGCACAGGGGCAAGGATCCGTAACCATGGCGCCGGAGCGTGATGCGGCCATGGTGGCAGAGGGGCCCGGGATGGCATCCTCAGCAACAGAGCGACCGGATCCGATCGGCCCCGCGGCGAGCCCATCGGAGCAGGCGGCGTTGAGGGTTGCGACAAATCAAGCGGCGCCGGGGGAGGCCGTCAGCGGAGCAGGCGGCGCTGGGGAGGAGAGCAGCCGGCACCGGGGGAGACCGTCGGCAGGGAGGGCTGCGCTGGCTCAGCCGGCACCGGGAGCCGGGGGAGGGCTGTGATGGCTCGGGGAGGATAGCAGGCGGCGCCGGGGAGGAGAGCAGGAGGCACCGGGGAGGGCTGCGCCGGATCGGCCGACACCGGGAGCCGGGGGAGGCAAGGGGGGGAGTGGCCAGCGGTGGTGTGGGCGTTGAGGGCGTCCAACGCGGCGTCGAGGACGGCGCGGAGTCGGAGCAAGCGGCGTTGAGGGTTGCGACCGATCACGTTTTCTTTTTTTTTTTCTTTCTTCACCGGAGATAGCGGGGGCGTCCGTGGGTCTGCGGTGTGGGAATCTGAGATTTGGTTGGGATTGCAGGATTGCCAGATAAAACTGGTATATTTTATATATTAGTATAGATAAAAATTATTTTGTTGTATATGAATTTAAAAGCAATAAGCACTACTATAGAAACCCTTATTAATTGACATCAATGCCGATTTGTGAACCGGTACCATGGAATCCATACTTGTGGAAGTCATGAGCCTCCAGTAAAGGTAATTACAGTCACTCGGATAGAGGGTGGGCCGGCTCCTACAATTAAAGATTGATGACTCAATTACCTTGCGAGACAAGAAAATGGATATAATCTTAGCCGAACTCTCTATGTACTGATAAGGAATACTCTGGGTCGTATCTGACTGGGTTTCTTACCCTGTAACCGGCATCCCTTCGCATATATAAGGAGGGGTAGGGAGCCCCCTAGGGCAGAAGCAATACATCACAACTGGAGGTAGGGTATTACCTCTCCCCAAGAGCCTGAACAAGTATAAATCGTCTTGTCTTTTGAAGTCCATCGAGTTTCATTCAGACGAGTAGCTCTACAATCAATATTGCCAATATAAACATTGACAGTTGACGCGCCAGGTAGCGTTTCGTCAAGATCATCGTCATCAAGCCCAATGGATTCAACCACAGGAGTCGGCGGCATCGCCTTCTCTCCCGGACAAGACATCAGCTTCGGGAGCCCCGACTTTATCACTGACAAACTCGGCAACCTCACTTTGTCCGACTTGGTTTTAGCCCGATCGGATAAGGATCAAGCCAGCCTTGTGCCAATTGGCCTACTCAACACCACGGCAGTTTTCATCAACCTACTTCGACAATATCTAAGATCTATGAGTCCTGGGACAACTCTCTTTCCTAATGTTCGACTTGGACATGGCTCCGTGTCGACCGAGTGTAGATCTAGGGGAGACGAGGTTGTCAATCCCCCACTTGGACTCGACAACGCCGCAGCCATCTTCAACCCAAATCTGATGCAGCAAACCGAATCATCTTGGATACGGCTCAGAGCCACTCGGGATCGGGTCTAGAGAGGTTGGGGTCATCATCACGCCACTACACTACTCCGAGTCTGACTCCTAGTCGAACATCAGCTCAGGAAACTTCTCTCCACCATGCGAGGTCTTTATGGCATCAAAAGGATCAACTCCAAGATAAGATGTGTGCTGACTACGCGAACAGTAAGAGGAGGAGGCTCGCCAACTGCATGAGCTAAAGGAGGAAGAAGATCGATGTCTATAGGCCGAGCGGGATGCTCGCAACCGCGATCTACCAAGACTGGCCAAGTAGCACAACAGGAAATCCTCCAAACCAAGGTGGGCGACCACGACATCTTTGTCACACCTCAACAAAACGTTGTGGCCACTGCTACACTTCTGGATACTCTGTAGCTGGGGCCTGATCACCAAGCAACGCCGATTATTGCCAAAATCAAGGCTATGATAACAGCAGCAGCATGCCAACAACGTTAGCAGTTTGGAGACACGCTTATCCCATCCAACAGGACAAATTCAGATGCTACAACATCATCGACCACGGTGCGACGCGGAGCAACGGGGTTTGACAAACACCACTCGGAGTCCAATCGCGGATCACAAGGCCACAATGACAATCGACGACGGTATCAACATGACAGGCACCGGGATAACCACGATGCCCGAGAATTACTACACCGAGATCTACGCCATGACATCAACGCTTGACGCCCTGAACAAGAGGAAGATGAATGTCGCTAACTGGAAGATGAACACGATCGCTTTGGTCTCTATCATGAGCACTTCCGCTGCTGCAGTCGAAGCCAGACAGTATACACCTTGGCAATCTGAGCAATTGGAGGCGACCACAAAGCCATGGCAAACTATCTCCCTGTCGCCCTAGCCGACAAGGCACGAACGTGGTTAACGAGGCTTCCCAGAGAGTCTATTGGCTCCTAGGGGAACTCCATGAGTGCTTCGTAGCCAATTTCCAAGAGACATACCAAAGATCAGCATCCGAGTACGATCTACACCAGTGCCATCAGAAGAAAAACAAGTCTCTCCGAGACTTCATCAAGCACTTTTCCGAGAAGAGGAACACTCTCCCTAAGATCAAGGACGAAGTGGCCATTGCTGCCTTCTGCAAGGGAGTCTGGGACACGTCGTTTATCGCCAAGTTCACTCAGAAGCCGCCGACTACAGTCAAAGCTCTCTAGAGATGGCCAACAGGTACGCCTCCTAGGCCGAAGCAGTGGCCGAGTTGTAGGAAGACAAGCCCCAATAGAGAGATCGACGTGAGTCGGACAACGCGGCACCATCAAAAACAAGGGGCCGCGAGCGAAAATCTGAGGACCTCGACACAGCAGTCGATCGCAACCGTCCTCAACCTTCAAGAACTAAAGCTTATCAGAACAACAAGTGACATGCTCAGGGGCTCCAAAAGCTCAAACGCAAGGATGGCACCTTTATTCCCAACTTGTGGAATACCGAACAGATAAGCCACTTTCTGATAAATATTTTCTCCTTTATATGACTTTCTTATCTAGACGGGGCTAGAGGCAACTCCCTTCCTATGGTTTGACTTAGATACGGCTTAGAACCAGTCGGGATCGGATCTAGGGGGATGAGATCGTCAATTCCTTACTCGGCCTAGCCAATGCTAGAGCCGCTTACACCTAATAGGTGTACATGCTGCACACTTTCTGTTTTTGCTCTTAGTTGTTGCAATAGTACTCGATTAGCATAAATTCCGATCCATGAAGCTTTGCTCCATGAAAGACACACTCAAGTCATCCAAAACGCGTGTCTAGGAAAGAGCCATGAGCCAACTCCCGGCGCTCAGGGGCTATGACTAATTGGGCAGAATGTTTAAACGTAAGGAGTCAACTACTCGAGGAAATTAAAATCAATAAGAGGAGGAATGTATATTTACATATGTTGTAAATTACATAAATTTTCTTTGGGTGATTATTTTCTTCATCAGATGCTACTCATCCGATATGTTTATAATGCAGGGCCCGGTTCCGGATATGTGTAACAGAAACTCATGGCTACGAGCCTATCTCCTACGCTCGGAGGCTGAACCAGTCTGCCAAGATACTGTTAACGCCAAAATTTGGTATGGTTCTTTATCAGATTCGGTTAAGGGAGAGATCATAGTCAATTAGCGGGGATTAATCCAGAGGAAGCCGAGTTTGGGAAAGGATCGTGAAGACCACGAGAAGGCAGTTAATATCTTATCTGTAAATTAGGCAGAGATAATAATTTTTAGGAAACCTGATCTCGTGTCCGATCAGGGCTTGTTAATTTTCCTTTTATAGTTAGGAAACTCCTGTTTCGTATCCGATCAGGACTGCATCAACTCGGGGTATAAATATGTATACCCGGGGACCTTGTAAGGATCATCACACAGATCAATACAAATTCGGCGCCTCGCCACCCTTTTTGACGGGTTCTTGCTTCTCGAGCCGGGTTGCATTGGTTAAGTTCGACCTCCTGCGAGAGGGTAAGTCTCGTTACCCCGGCTATCGTATCGGCTAGGACTTCCTCGGTTAGGTCCGATATTCTAGCCGGTCCACGGTAGTCAGCTTACCACGATATATCTGTTCTGTCTATGGCTGCATCAGTTAAGTTTGATCTCTTAGGCCGAGTAGATATATCACATCACGTGTGCATAGTTTCTATCGGCTTACTGGGTGTAATTTATCGTCAGTTTGTGCTGCATCGGTTAGGTCCGACCTACTAAACTGCTAATGATAAGTTGTTCCTGCTAGGTTGATAGATTTTATGCAAGCGTTTTGTGGGCACCCCGGAAGTGCATTATGAAGAGTAACTATTACGGCAACGCGAACTATCTAGATGGATGGGGTCTCGAATAAAAACCAAATAAGTACGGTAACCATCCATCCTCATCGCAGACTTGCCATAATCTTTACCCACTCACAATACAAGTCCAAAATGCCGAGAAGTGTACGAAAGAGATAATCATAAGGATAGCTTGCCAGTCCTCCCCATCATACGCCCGTCAAACCACTCGATGGTGGCGACCAACCACGATACGTACCCCAGAGGACTCGAACCACAATAGCTATCCCCCAACCATCTCAATTATACACAACTCATACTCATGTTCAGCTAGTCCCCAGGAAAGCGACTAGCCTCACACTTTCATCGCAAGCATTTGATAAACATCACAAGTACTCTAAAAATGGATAGACGAGTAGCAGGGTTATAGATTCTACATAGAGGGTTCACACCCTAATTCATCACAAAGTGACACAAAAGATTTGCAGCGGAATATAAACACAAAAGACAAGAACCAGTGGTGCCAAACCCATGCACAGGGCAACCAACTGGGGGTAGAGCTCAACTCAAACTACTAAATATCCTCGCCACCCTCGGCGGGATAATAGTAGACCACATCAGCTTCGTCGTTGTCCTCACCTGAAAAATAGCAACGTGAGTACGAATGGTACTCCGCAAGACTTACACAATAATAATAGTACAAAGGAAGCATGCTGGTTTCTACATCAAGGAAGAAGGCTATATTGATTTGATTTTGCACAAAGCTGATTTTATTGAGCAAGTAATACTTGAAACTATAAGCATTTTGTGAAATAACTCAATCTGAAATTTTAAGACAGCAAGTATATGGTTCTGAAAATGGAATATAAATGAGCATAAACCATGCTTTAAGCATCATCCATGGGCCATCCTTGCCCAAACAATTGTGCTACACTAGCACACCATTTTTCATGACTAAAGCCAAGTCATAATTAACATTAAAAATAATCCCTTATATAAACCCATCCATCCATGACTATCCTAAGTCATGGTAACCACATAACCCAAAGTTGGATGCTAACATGACTAACTAACACATCAAGCGTTCGTCCTGTAACCGTGGACACGGCTATTCGAATAGTTCTTACTCTGATCAAAGGTGTACATCTTTACCCACACGATGTGATAGAAGCCAAACGGCTACACTCTAGTTTAATTCGTACCTGCCGGTACCCACACTCTACACATTGAGTGCGGACTAGAGGTCACAACAGAACCTTTTGCACGCTTAGCCCCAACCACCTAAACCACGTCTGGGCCCCCGGCGACTTAGTCGTGCGTGTGTGATGACTAAGGCGGGCTTACCGTCGTGGGAGGCACCTCCGGCCAGTCCAGGCGCGCTCGAGGTCCTCCAACGGAAATCCATCCTCACGACTGACGGACGGGCGTAGATGGCTATAGCCTCCCGTGCTACTGAGTTAAGCCGTCCCACTCCCGGCGTGTGGAAGTACGTAGGGTGCTTGAATAGACATCAACATGTTCGGTCCTTAACGACCCAGACGGAGCTACGTGCATCGGGGAAACACCATCCCTTCATTGCCCTATCATCCGTCCAAGTCAAACATATTCTCAAATATTAATTAGAAGTTATTCTTGTCAGATTTTAACCCATCTATTCGCATTCAACTAATTTTGAACCGATAGCTCCATCTATCGGATTTTGCTAAGTCTAGAATAAGCATGGCTAAGCATTCGGTAAAATAAAAGTATCCCAAAGTCCTTAATCAGTGGTGACAATGTATAAACATGGCATCAATAAACAAGGAATGGAAATGCATACAATTAGGTAATATTAACTCTACCCATTTTCCCATTTTAAATAGACTGAAGCATGCATATAGATATTGTTTTCACAAACAAATCAATTTATTGAAAACATAGGTTCAATATGCTTAGACACTTGCCTTGCTGCAGCGATGGGTCACACTCAAGCTCTAGGTTAATCTCCACGTACTCCGTATCCTCAGAATCTATCGATAAGAAGCAATATGCAAATAAGAAGCAATTAAACATGTCTATGCAACATGATCAATTAATTATGAGATAAATACAGTAGGTATGGTATGTCCTAACAAGATTTAGGAGAAAGAACCAAGTCATTTGCATCCCTGGATTGGAGATACAAAAATGACAAGGTAGAAGGGCTGAAAACGGCAAAAGCCGAAACTATAGGAGAACTCTAAGTGGAAAAATAAGTGCATGCCTTCTCTGGTAGGATTTTATGAGTGTGAGCATTTTTATGTGGAAAATAAATATCTTCCTGGTTCCGACAAAATTTGGTTTACTGAAATCCGATTTAAAATGATTTAGATATGAATTTTACAAGTTTAACAAAAAGAAAGGTTAGAAAATTACTTAGGCCTATTTTGGGAGGTATTTTTTATCAAAATATAACTTTTCCACAGTAAGTTTACAATTTTCTGAGTTTAAACAGAAGTGGCTTCACATTTGTAGGCAAATAGGATGAATTTTATGGGAATATTTCAAGTTATTAAGCCAAAATAAGTCAATTTTGCTTCATATTATTTTATGGATATTTTCTGTACAGAAGTTGTCCTATTTTATTTTACAGTAATAAAGTTCACAAATTTACAGAGCTAACAAAATTGGTTTCACTCAATTTGGAGTCAAAATGGAGAAGTTATGGATTTGCAAAGTTTAGCCATTTTTCTGTTGTAAGATAATCTTTTAATTACTTTTCCTATTTCTTTCTTCTTTTCTCCCTTGCAGCCCGGGCCCGCAGGCTAGCGAGGCAAAGCAGAGCAGGGCGCGGGCACGAGGGCGCGGGCACGAGGGCACGGGCACGAGGGCGCGGGCGCACAGATCGGACCGTCCGTTCCCGGAGTGTATGGTCCGGCCTGGCGAACAGAGAAGGACGCGGGCAGACAGAGCCGGCGAGCTTCTCGGCGGCGGTGACGGCGAACGGCGGCTCGGCTGTAGCCGGGCCCCAAAGAGAAAAGATAGAGGAGTTCACGGCGGGGCTAAGGGCGGTCTTCTTGACACCTCGGGTCACCGGAATCTCGCCGGCGGCGAGCTCCAGCGGCGGAGTGGTTCGGGTTAGCTAGGCCGACTCGGCTACGGGCGGTTTCAGGCCAAAACAAAGCATGCCTTAGTGTCTAAAGGGTACCAAGATGCTCACTGAAGGTTGTGCTGGTCTCGGTGAAACGAAAACAGCAACGGCGACGGAGAACTTGGCCCGGCGGCGGCGAAAACCTTCGGCTCCACGACGGTAGCTCACTTCAGTTGGCCTGCGGCTAGGACACGGTGTCTAACAGGTTAGAAACTTCCTGAGGACGGCTACGGTGCAAAGAATCGAAGCGGGGCTCACCACAGAGGAGAATCGGCGGTGGCGGCGGATTGACCGGAGGGGAAGAAGACGATGTCCGATCTCTCGGTATACTGTGTGCGCGGTTCGATTGTCGAGGCCAGCGTCTCCTGGGAGTGAGGCGACACTGAAGGCGAGAGTGGTCCGGTCAGACTTACTCCGAGGCGGCCGGCGAAATGGCGAGGCAACGCCGGCGGCGGCGCAGCAGAGCAGCGAGAGCGAAACACGACGGCCTCGACCGCGATCCTAGGCAACCAAGCACAAAAATGGAACGGTCAGAAGGTATAGATCATGTTCCGAAGCTTAGAAAGGGTGGAGCTCACTGGAGCAACCTCGAGCTCCACCGAACACCTTCAGCAGAGGGAAGAATACGCTTGGACGGCTGGTGATCTTTGGGGATTCTGTGGATTTCTCCGGTGGAGCGTGAAAGGAAGGGTGAGAAGGTTCTACTGGCGGAGTTTGAGTCGAAATGGTCGATGCTCCATGGAGGAGCTCATCTAGGTCACTCTATGTGTGCTGTGGAGAAGGAGAACGATCAGGAAGACACATCTGCCATGCAATGCTGGAGTCGTCTCCACTGCTACAGTGCCTCTGGTGGGGTCCCACATGTCAGGCAACAATGTTTTACTCATATTTAGCTAGATTTACTCTATGACTTGTGGCGTCCTTGGAGTTAATTCCTATGGAAAAGAGAGGGGTGTGGGTAGGAATGGGGTGAAACTCACTGTCCCAAGACTGGCAGAGGCTTACAGGTGGGCCAGGGTGTTGTGGGTCCCACTGGTCAGTGAAAGATGAGAGGAGAAAACTCCAGAAACTAAGTCTTGCTAGCTGTCAAGCAGGCAGTCTTTTACACTACTGTTTCACTAGATTAATTAGGAGCATAAATTGTGGAAAAATAATGGAGGTAGAGGAAGAGTGTGTTTAACATGCTGGCCAAATTTCATGGTTAGAAGTGTTCTGGTTTGCCTTTGGGTGAAAATGCAAAGTAGGCACACTGATCCAGTTTTGGCTGCAGTTTCACTTGTTTCTCAAGTGCCTTGATCTTGTCAGCTTTTATGTGTTTTCTTTGGGAGATAAATTAATCCAAAATTTCTGGATGATAGGTTCATGTTGGCACACACTTTGGCAAAAGGGCTCTGTCTAATTAGTCTTCATTTTCACGTGGTGAATTTTAGAAAGTAAACCATTCATTTCGGCTAGCTCCTAGCTTTGCTGAGTTGAGGGACTTGGTTTGAAGTATTTATTGAAGGGATAAAATTATGTAAAATTTACAGGGACTTACTCTCACATCACCTGACATGTTTTTAGGAATTTTTGTCGCTTGTGGATTTTTAGATATATAGAACTTGGGAAGTGACAACTAGCACAAAGCCAACGATTAGCTAGGGCTTAACACTAATTACCTTAATTTAGATTTAGGGCTGTGACAGCTCTCCCCCTAAAAAGAATCTCGTCCCCGAGATTGCGACGGGTTGAGAAGAGGATAGGGGTAGGCATTGCGTAGATGTGGGATCGCGTTCCCATGTGCTTCATCCTCGGAGTGATTACTCCACGTGGACCTTGAAGAATTTTATGGCCCGATTTCGAGTGATACGGTCAGCTTCATCAATCAAATGCGAATCGGGTGCTCTTCGATAGGAAAGATCGGGATTGAAGGGTCTAGATCTTCCAACTTGGTTCTTTCGGTGGAATCCGTAAGCATTGCTTCAGTTGGGAGACATGGAATACATTGTGGAAAGCTGAGAGTGATGAAGGAAGGTTTTTCAGCTGTGTAAGCAACAGCTCTCACTTTGCAGAGAATTGCGGAAGGGTCCGATATAGCGAGGTGCTAATTTTCCTTTCATTTCCAAACCGAAGGGTGGTTTTTAAATGGAGTGACCTTGAGATATACGTGATCACCAACATTGAAGCTTAGTTGCACGCCGGGACGATCGGCATAGCTCTTTGCCGGGATTGAGCTGTTCGCAAAGCGTCGCGAATAATTCGCACTTGTTCTTCAGCTTGCACAATCAATCTGGACCAAAGGAATGGTCTTTCTCCGAAGACTCGGACCAATTAAGAGGTGCTCTACATCTTCTTCCATACAAGGCTTCAAAAGGAGACATTTAGATGCTGGATTGATAACTATTGTTATAAGAGAATTCTGCATATGGAAGGCACCTTTCCCAATTTTTACCATAATCAAGAACACATGCCCTCAAACATATCTTCTAGAATTTGATTTAACCTTTCAGTTTGGCTCCGGTTTGTGGATGATAAGCGGAGAGCTACTAAAGAGAGTTTAGTACCCATGGCTTCATTGAGACTCTCCCAAAAATGAGAAGTGAAATTGAGGGCCCTATCAGAAACAATCCTCGTTGGACTCCATGGAGGCAAATGATACGTGAGAGATACAGTTCCGCCCATTTGCTCGTATTGATCAGTAAACTTAATAGGAAGGAAGTGGGCAGATTTGGTGAGGCGATATCAACAATTACCCAAATGCAATCATTCCCCTTGGGTGACTTTTGGTAAACCAACTATAAAATCCATACAACTTCATCCCATTTCCATACGGGAATAGGAAGAGGTTGAGTGTACCTGCTGGTCTTAAATGTTCGGCTTTAACCCTTCGGCAGTTATCACACTCGGAGACATACCGTGCGATTTCCCGCTTCATTCGGGGATCCACCAAAGTTCTGGCGAAGGTCTTGGTACATTTTTGTACTACCAGGATGGATAGAAAAAGGAGAGTTGTGAGCTTCATCAAGAATAAGTTGCTTCAAACTTTCGGTTTCTAGCAACACCAATCGCTTCCCAAACCATAGGACACAATTCGTGTCTTGGGTGAAACAATTGGGGGGCCTTGCCTTGTGAAATATTTGGCGCGAATTCGTGCCATGCCCTTATCATTCTTTCTGGGGCTTTCTTTTGATTTGTCCATAGAGGGTGTTTGACTTCAAGAATTCAGCAAGGAAACCATGTTCAATCCATTTCCAAACAGCTTCTGAAATTCAGAACATAAAGTCTCACATTGGGGAGTTACCGACAAGCAATTGCATTGCGGTTTTCGGCTCAATGCATCGGCAACAACATTGGCCTTCCCCGGGTGATAGTGTAGCCATGTCCATAATCTTTGATGAGCTCTAGCATCTTCTTGTCTAAGTTTACAGATCTGATTGGTGAAGATATACTTGAGGCTTTTATGATCGGTGTAGATTTCACACGGTTGCCGATAAGAAATGCCGCCATATTTTGAGAGCATGTTACAACTTCGGCTAGCTCTAAGTCATGAGTTGGATAATTCATCTCATGAGGCCTCAATTACGTGAAGCATATGCTACAACTCGGCTTCTTGCATAAGCACACAACCGAGTCCATACGAGATGCATCACAATAAATGTCAAGCTCTTGTGAATATCTGGCGATAGGGCAAGATATGGAGCAGTAGTTAATTTTCTATTTTAATATTTGGAAACTTGCTTCGCACTCCGTTGACCCCACAGAACTTCTCATTCTTCTTAGAGTGGAGTCATTGCGTTTAGCAATTTTTAGAGAAATTCTCGATGAACCGGCCGAGACGGTTAGTAAACCGGCTTAGACCGACGAAAAACTCGGATTTCGGTGAAGTCTCAGGCTGTTTCAAGTCAGCACATCTTGTACTTTGCTAGAGCCAGCACCTTCTTCAGATAGCAATGACCAAGACAATTACTTCTTTTTAGCCCAAAATTCACATTTGCTAAATTTTGGCATAAGACGATGCTCCCGTAATTTTTCTAAGACAAGCCGAAGATTTCTTCATGTTCTTTCTTTGGACATGAGAATACTGAGAATGTCATCAATGAAAATGACCACAAATTATCGACGAGCTACTCCATGAAAGTATGAATTCATCAAGTTCATGAAGTAAGCCTGGCAGCATTAAGTCAAACCGAAAGACATGATGTATATCATTACAAGCCATAACGAGTAGAGAGAAAGCCGTTTTTGGAATATCTTCAGTTCTGATTTTGATTGATGGGGCCTAATCTCAAGTCAATTTTTGAGAAACACACGGGCTCCAGTTAATTTGATCGAAAAGATCATCAATTCTGGGGAAGTGGATACTTGTTCTTGATAAGTGACTGCGTTTAACGGACGGTAATCAACACACACATCCGTAAACTCTTGTCCTTCTTTTTTCCAAAATAGAACCGACGGCATCCCAAGGTGAGGAACTCGAATCGAATGGAAACCTCTTGGTGCTAGATACTCGAGAGTTGCTTTTTTTTCAATTCTTTCTAACTCATTTGGAGCCATTCGATAAGGTCTTTTTGATATTCCCGCGTGTTCCTGGGTAGTAAGTCGATAACAAACTCGACTTCCGATCTAGGTGCATACCTGGTAAATTCCTCTGGAAGACATTAGGGGATATTCACACACCACTATGGACAACAGCAAGACTCAGTGGCTGTAGGCACCCTTGAGAGTATTGAACGTTGAGGCGAGGCATCTGTTTGGAGCAAAAGAGATCGGTTCACCGTATCATTACAAGAGAGATAAGACGACCGGCCACAATCAAGATGACCCCCTTATTTTGCGCAAACCTAATCCATGCCTAAGATGACATCTAATCCCTTGGTGTAGAGATATGATTAGAGTCAGCACTAAATTCTACCCTGTGAAAACATCTATTCACGTCCCGACATATATATTTGGCTCTCATTTCCGAGCCGGGCGTGCTTTCAATAATTAAAGGTGCTTGTAATTTGCTACAAAAGATCATGGGCTGAAGCAAACTTTTTTGTAACAAAGGAATGTGTAGCTCCGGAATCACATAACACATCAACTGGATGAGAGTTCAATAAGTAGCGTACCGATCATAAACATCCGTGCTGACTTGCCTCTTCGGCGGTGAACGATCGGTTTCACCTTGCCCTCTTTTGGACCTGCTGGCCCCGAGGAGCTTGCCTTGGTGGTGCATTCGGACGTACAAAATTGCCTGGTCTCGGAGCATTCGCTGGTGCACCTGGGCCACGATTCGGGGCATGATTTGAAATGTGCCCTGGCTGTCCACATGTAGCAAGTGAACATTTGGACCAACCAACTGCGAAGCGCCTGTTTGAGATTACCCACTAGAGGTGGGAATCGTTGCTGTACGTGGACGTGGGCCTAAACGCTTGATGTGACGAGGAGGTGGAGGAGCTTAAAAACGCGGAGCTGCACAACAGCCAAACCCGAGGTCGTGGTGACCTCCCCGGAGCTGGGAGACTGTGCAACCCTCTTGCGCTTTCGCTCATTCTCAAGATTCTTCATTTGCTTTCCACGACTACAGCTCTATTGACAAGGTCCTGGAAGTCCTGGAAAGATGTGTGCAGCAAGCTCGAGTTGCAGCTTGCTGACAACCCACGCATAACGCGATTTCTGTCTGCTGCGGGAGTCGGCTGGAGACATCGTCCGGAGGCATACCGAGCAAGTGAATTGATCGTATAGCTACTCCATGAGCAAGCTTGCGGTCTTGAGTGAGATTGAGGAACTCGGTGTTGCTTGAGGTCCATGGTGCCCTCTTCTGGGACGTGACGCGCAGAAGGCTTCCCGAAACTGCCCCCACGTGACGATTATGGCCAGCAGGTTGCATAGCGAAAGATCTCCCACCATGCACCCGCAACTCCATGAAGCTGCTCGCCCGCTAGATTTCCGCTTGCTCGGCTTCCGGGCACCGTAGCAAGGCTTTTAGCTCCGCTCGATGACGTGCGACCAATCATCCGCAATCTAACGATCGTCGGAAGCGGCATGAGAAAGATTGGAGTTGTACCCTGAAAATCAGCCAATCCTTCCAGCAAGCCTGAGACCACCTATCGCCGCAGTTTGGCGAAAGCAGCGGCAGATGGCAGCGTGCTTGCTAGCATTTGTCTGGAGCGCGACAATTTTGGACTTGAACGTTGCGTCCACAGCCACATCACACATTCACCATGGTACGGGCTTGGAAGGGAAGGCGGGTAGGTTCTGGTCATATATGACTGAGAACCTTCAGTTGCTCAGAGGTGAGAACAGAGTGTGGGACGAGACTCCTACGGACTATAAACACGAAAAGACCTTCATTAGCAAAGAACCATAATGTGAAGCTCTAGCGGAAGATACATCACAGCCGATGTTTGAGTTACGGATATGACTTTACGAATGAATCGCCACATGCACTAAATGACGCATATCGGTTGCCTAGTATGCCATATGATGTCCATACATCACACGAAGAATTCAAGTAAACTCACACTACTCTACAATCTGAACCAGGAACCTCAAAAAGTCAACGAGAAACAAACACGTTCCTGCGAAGGCGCATTAGACCGTAAACTATCGTTGCGCATCAAAGAAGATCAAATTCAATAAACCAACAATCATATGCCACGGATAGATACTAGATACTTATGTAGCAGTGCTCTCAGCTGGGAGTACCCTTTAACGATTTATTTGGTATGTATTCTTCATGGCTTACGTATTTTTATTTTTCAGACGACTGAATCTGGATTTTAGGACTGCTGGACAGCAGCCATTCATGATTTTTAGAGGGACCTACAGAGAGATAAAATTCTAAAAATTGCTGTGTGCTTCCTAGATGTAGCATGGTAACCTCCAGAAAAAAATGAAACAAGGTCAGATACGAATGTTAGAAACTGTCTGTAGAAAATCATTAACAACAGCTGCTGGTCCAGAATTCCAAACACGGCTTCTTCGCCTAGTGAGCTTGAAACTCTGAGTAGATTGGCTTCCAGCAATTCTGTAGAAATTATCTATAGCTCAGAGGACAGTAAAGCACCATTTAGTTCACTGATTTATAAAATTTTACACTCATATTAGTAAAGGAGACATTATTCTGCTTACACCTGACCATCACGCTCCTTCTTATCTAACTAATATCTTGATATGAGGAAGAGCATAGACTCGACTTTTCAAATACAATCAGCCCCAGAAGCGTGGAGGCAGATAACAACTGGGACTCATTGAGGATCAATACCTAGCAAGGATGAGAAGCACAAAGGATCACACAATCCTAATGGTCTTTCCGAAAAAATAGGATCACCTTTGAACTTTCGCAACTACTTTTTCCAAGCACCCTACTCCCTTGAACCATACTAGTCACCATACTGCTCGTGCGATACCACACCGCCTGTGTGAGCACCCCGGAAGCTGCATTCATGGAACAGGGTACTATTACGGCAACAGCGAACTCATCAGACATGGATCGGGTCTCGAATAAAACCAAATATAGTCGAACCATCACAATACCTCAGCCAGACTTGCCAATAATCTTTACCACTCACAATACAAAGATCCAAAATGCGAGAATTAGTCGAAAGAGATATCCTCGAAGGCATAGACTTGGCCAGTCCTCCCGTCAATAGGCCCCCGTAACAAACACATCGATAGATGAGCGACCAACACGCCATACGTACCCCAGAGACTCGACACCAACTTAGCCTATCCCCCAACCACATCTCAATCATACCAAACTCATACTCTGTTCAGCTAGTCCCCAGGAAGCCGACTAGCCTCACACTTCATCGCAAGCAATGATAACTCACAAGTACTCTAAACTGGCTAGACGCAGCTAGCAGGAGTTATTAGATTCTACATAGAGGGTTCTTCAACACCCTAATTTCACTCACAACAGTGCACACCAAAAGATTTGCAGCGGAAATAAAACACCAAAAGACAAGAGCAAGATGGTCCACCAAACCCATGACAGGGCCACCAACTGGGGTAGAGCTTCCAATCAAAACTCCTTATATCCTCGCCACCCTCGCGGGATAATAGTATCAGACCCAATCACGCTTCGTCGTTTCCTCACCTGAAAACCGAATAGCACAGTGATACGACCTGGGCTACTCCAGGCCAGACCTCTACATCATAATAATAGTACAAAGGAAGCAATTGCTCGGTTTCTAACATCTAACGGAAGAAGGCTATATGATTTGATTTGCACAAAGCTGTTTTAATTGATCAGCAAGTAATATCGAAACTATAATGGATTTTGTGAATAACTCAATCTGAAATTTTAAGACAGCAAGTGATATGTTTGAAAATGGAATTATAGATGGCAATCACCTGCTTTAAGCATCATCCATGGGCCATCTTGCCCAAACAATTGTGCTACACGAGCACACCATTTCCTCATGCTAAAGCAAGTCTAAATTAAACTATAAATAATCCTTATATAAAACCCATCCATCCATGACTATCCTATCATAGTACACCAAATACCAAAGTTGGTGCTAACAGGACTAACTAACACATCAAGCGTTCTCCCTGTAACCATGGACACGCTATTCGAATAGTTCATTACTCTGAATCAGACGGCTGTAACATCTCTTTACCACCGACCTGTGATAGAAAGCCAAACGGCCTACAACTCAGTTTGATTCTTACCTGGCCGTACCCACTTACAACAGTTGAGTGCGGACTAGAGGTACACAACAGAACCTTTTGCACGCTTAGCCCAACACCTAACCATCGTCCGGGCCCCCGGCGACTTGTCGTGCTAGTGTGTGATGACTAGCGGCCTTACCGTCTGGGAGCACCTCGCCAGTCCAGGCCCTCGAGGTCTCCAACGGAAATCCATCCTCACCGACTCAGGAAGGCTAGATGGCTACCAGCCCTCCGTGTACTCGAGTTAGCCGTCATCCGCGCGTGGGAAATCATTCTGCCGCTGCAGTCAGCTTTCTGCATATTAGAC